>JACEIK010004509.1:75166-86632 GCA_018107945.1 Datura stramonium
GTCAATTCAATTTTCCTCCAATGCATTTAAAATCTAGCTACTTTATATTCAATTTATGTCAATTCTAGCCAATTTAATCAATTTTAAGCTACAATCTTAACACAATTCAATTTCAGTTTAATCAATCCATTTGTCCTAATTTGGGTGACCCATTTAGACCCGGAACCCGACCCATAGCTCATATTTAATCTCACCCGTCCATCTCCTCTAAACCTACGGCTAAGATCAACTCTCTCTATTTCCTTATCTACATCAATACCCCCAAACCCTAACCAATTTTCATTCTTCCTCTTTTCACATTACCATACCGCCGCCCCTACCTCTTTCTCCCCTCTCACTGGTCAGCCGCCAACCTCCATTAACGTCTGCCAACAACAAACCTGTCACCTCCATCCTACTCCGGTCAAACTCTTCAACCGAAAAACTCCATAACCACCGCACCGCCTCCTCTCTTCCTTTTATTCTCCCTTTCACCTTAACCACAATTGATTCCGGCCACTGTTGGCCAGAAAACAACAACAACCCTCGCCACACATTTTCCCCCTCAGTCGCACACCATAGCCACCGAATCTCCCTCCATTTTTCCCTCTTCTTCACTCTCTTCTCACCCTCGCAAACCCACTCGCACGGCACCACCCTCACTACTCCGGCGAAGCACAAAAAACCCCAATCTCCCTCTTCCTCTTTTCTTCTCCTCTCTCTCCATACACCATTTTTCGGTGAAGCGCTGCACCCTCTCTCTTCCCACTCCATATTCCCTCTTCCCGTTTGAATCTGTGTCACTGTTTTTCGATCACGATTGACCGGAGAATCCCCAGATCTGTCACAGCCATCAGTCATAGCACCGTTCCTCTCCCCCTCGACTACACGCCGGTGAAACCACACTCAACCCACCACTGCTGAAACCCCGCCATTTCCACCATTAATTTCGGTCATTGTTGGCCGGAAAATGACCAAAACCTCAACCATCGTACCAGCACCGCCCCGTTTCCCCTCTCATTGCCTTGCTACCACCGAAAAATCCTTCTCCCCTCGCCGACTCAAACACTGCTCCATCATGTTCTTCCCATTGTTTGCCTCATTTATTTATTATTTATTTATTTATTTATCTCTTAATTTTCTTTGTGCAAAGTATGAATGTCATGTGCTTTATTCTTTATGATTTTAAGGTGCAATTTCGAACACGTCTCTTAGTTCTTTATTATTCTCTGTGTTATTACATGTTAAGAATTTTATTTTACCTTCTATCTAGATCTAGGAAATATTCAAACCAGATCTGTTTTTCTTTATTTATGCACAAAATGTATCTAGTGATATGTATGTTGTCTTATTTTAAATGTTAGTATGTTTAACCTGTTGTGTACCTTCACATAATTACTGTCGAGTTCACTTTAACTCTTATCATCTCAACATGACTTTTTCAATTGTAGTAGTGCCAGATAGCAGTGGCTCCAATCCTCTAATCGTTAGGGCCATAATTTAGTTTCTATAATGCTTATCTAGTCTAATTCTTAAGAAAAGAAATAATATATGTTTGGTTCTACTTGTTTAGGTATATGTCACCATTCTCGTTAAATACTCTTTGAGTATTCGTTTGTTGTTTGTTCTGTGTATATATATATATATATGTCAGATTATTACAAATATGTGTAAATAACCTTGAAAAAAGATGGAGCTCANTATATATATATATATATATTTTCAGTATGAACATGTATGCATACTTATTGGTTTATTATTTTTCTCTCTGTTAATCTTCTGATGTTTCCCTCACCTTTCATGGTTAGTGGTAAACTCATTAAAATTTCTCGAACATATTCTTGCCTCTGCTCATTCGGTCTCTTGGGAGAATTAGGTAAAATTTAAATGTGATTATAAACTGCTGATAATTAACTCGTGATTAAGGTGTGTTACATATTGCTATAATGAAATCCCGTTGATTTAGTTGATAATCTTTATTTGTTTGCCTCAATAATTTTATTTATTTGCCTCAATAATCTATTTATTTAAAATAATTGGCATGAAAAATATGGTATTATGGAATCAATTTGCGCATCACATAGCATTTTGTGATTAAAAAAAATTGGCAGATCTTCATACTTTAATTTATTTTCTTTATTTGTTTTAAAAGATTTATGCTCAAATGTTATGCTAGCAATATGTATTCATTTATTTTGTTATTTATTTATCTATGTATGTTTTATTCACTTTTATTTCATTCTTATTATAACCTGTTTAACAGCTCTTGGTAATTTTTCTCCCGTTTAACTTGTCTTATTTAAAAGAGATTTTCATAATTGAATCTTTATTTGTTACTTGAATTTATTAATTATGGAAAATAAGAATTTACTAAAGGACCTTAGTTTTCTGATTTTATTAGATAAAGAAAATATTTTGTTACAATCTGTTTTATGCTCCTTTAATTGAGTTAATTTGATTTTATTAGACTCTTGGCTAATTATGACAAATCATTTGTGATTTATAATGAATATTTCATATAATTTTCAGCTTTGTTAATTAGGAAAACATCGCATAATCATTGTTTTCCTTATTCCTATGTTCCGTTATGTGATTTTGTTGAATATTGTCTTCCCTTTTCCTAGATTATTATGTGTAATTACAATGAGATTCTTGATTCGTTGGCATAAGAAAATATTTGATTTAGTTGTAAATTATTTCTTTCCTTTAATTGATATTTGTATATTCCCTTCCTTAGCCCCTTTTGTTTATTAACTATATAAAGGAGCCTTCTTCTCCCTTTAGGAGGACATTCGAGCACTATCATAGACTGACAATACTTTATTTTCAAAGCTTTGCTTTTTCCCCTTTTGAAATCATATTTTTATCTATCTACTTCAACACGAACACTGCTCGGGATCCACGAGATCCTTGTGATCTTGACGTGTTGAAGTTTGGATCTCTATTATTGGGAAACCTTTTCTGAAAATTGTTGTTGGTTCGCACTATTTCTTTATCGATTAACCGGTTAGTTATTTCTCTATATTATTTTGATAATACTATGTGCAGATTCATACTTGCATAACAAACATGAACTCTTTAAATATTTTGCATGGGTCATACAACATATGTTTGAACTTTTAATTCAACTTGTTTGCATAGACATTCAATGAAATTTAATTAAATAATTTAGGAATTTTCAAATATGTGTTTGTATGTGTATTTGTTGTATCACCCATTTAACATGTTACACCCTTTTTTTGAAATGAAGAATTTGTCGGGATCAGGGGGATTGTCAATTTAGTCAATTTAATTCTATTTATTCGTTGTGATGTATTTATTTATTTTAGTTATTTTATTTCTATTTTTTATGTAATAATTTAAATGAACACTGATAATAGTGGAAATGGGATTTATGGGGGGCGGGGATTATATTTTCTTACTGCTTTCTTTTAACTGCTAATCTTGTTAGATTTCATGCTCATAGGATTAATACGAACATATTAATTCCACTAAAAATCATGCCTATAGGAACTATAATAAGTTGATTGAAGCATGTGTTAGTAAATCTGCCTATAGGAATTATTTCGGTATATCTTGGCCTGTTCGGCATTAGCATGTTTAATGATTTGCTTACATCCCGTGTACAGACTCTAAAATTAAGTGCTAATAACCTGTTAGATATTATTTCCATAGGATAATCACTCATATTGATAAGTGATTGCATGTTTGCAACCGTGTAGAAACTATGTTTATAGGAAGTGAATAACAAATCTTGCAATAGTTGGTACTCGTATGATTTGTCTGTTCGGGAATTTTCCTTTAAAACCAGTATTCGTAACCTATTTGTAATCACCTACCCGATTAAACAAGCTCTATATCCATAGGTAATAATCTAAATAAGTCTAAAGTGTGCTTGCTTAATATGATGCATTAATAAAAGTCCTGACTATAGAAATTCAATTGTTACCATTTTCTCCAAACTTTGCTTAATCACTGCTAGAAACGATAACAAATATCGTATATGATCATATATGAGCGTATTCCTGATTAATATACGTCATTTATATGCTAAGTATGTCAGGAAGCATGCTTATAGGTTTTAACCATGTATTTAGAATTTATGCCTATAGGACCCACAATATTAGATCTCACCCTGAACCTAGAGAGCATGTTCGTAAGAAAGAGGCTCATTTGAAACTTTTTTTTATGCTAAATGTTTTAATTATTATTTATTTGTTTAACGTTTAATCGCCTTAACAGCCTAAGATTTTTAGATCCAAACCAAATTAGTTGTCCAATGCCTCTTGGACCTTAGGCTCGGGGCGGATAGGAAAATATTAGGACGTTAGTTTTCTTCACCTAGAAATGCTTTAGGGTTAATAATCAATTAACTAGGAGGGTAGACGGGATATGATAGTATGTGCTCGCTAAATAATACGAGCAATCTAAATGGTTGTGAAGTATTATTTAAGTTGCACGGGGTGATCTCTTTAGGTTAAAATAACCCCCTTGTATTATAGAACTACGTGTGGCATGATTTCCTTTAGGGATACGTAGGTGCCTCTTTGAGGTTTGGCCCCATATTTTAAAAAAAATTATTTATTTGTTTATCAAATTTTGTATTTAGTTGTTAATGTCTATTACAATTAACTTTTTGTATTCGTAATTTGCTGTATTTTTGGTCAACTTTTGGATCGAATTGTCAATTGTTGTAACTTTTGAAATAGGTAATAATAATAGTCTTGAAATACTTCTGTATCACTTTCTTTCTTCTCGCTTGTCTGTAAGTTTATTTATTTATTTATATTTTTCCAATTTAGTTTAACTTTTTTTTAAAATAACTTAAGAGTTAAAATCAACTTTTGTTTGATCATTAGTTAATTTCCCCCCACATATTAATGAATCCGGCCGGGAACCACATTTGTGGACCTCGAAAGATGTCTAACACCTTCCTTTTGAGGTAATTTAAAGCCCTTTCCTGAACCTGGTAACGTAGGCTAATTTAAATGGACTTGTAGTAAAGAATGGTGCCCTAACGCACCTTAAATCGTTAGGTGGCGACTCTTCTTTCAAAATAAACCCTTAAGAGTTGTCACGTGTTGAATCCTGCTTTCCGCGAGAAAAATGGGGCGCGACAACTCTACTAGACATGGCTTGCAGAATCCCTAGGATACGACCTGCTCTGATACCAAGTTTGTCACGCCCCACCTTGGGAGGCATGATTGGCACCTAATGCCATACTGGGATCTGAACTGACCTGGCTGGGCTCATGCACCTCTAGTACATACCAATAATTAAAATCAAGAAAACAATGAGCTATATCTTGGCTGTAAACACAACCTCAAGCCAACAAGGCCACCTGCAAAAGAAAATAAATAACCAACAACAAGGCAATAAAGGGATCCTATGCGGACCGACAAAACCACCATGCTTCTAATTATAACATAATGGAAACAGGTGGTCACAATTATGTTATAGCTGACAAGGCTTCTAACTAATAGATAAACTAGGACCCACATGGACAACACGTAAAATATAACACACAAAGGCCCCCACACGACCAACAACAACCCGCAACTAAGAATCTGTAGCCTGTAAGCCTCTAGAGTAAAATAATGGTCGAGACAGGCCCCGACCTATCAAAAAGTTGTACAACAAAAGAACAAACTTTTTTTAACTATCAACTCGAAGAAAAGGAGTTGATGGGATAGCGGACTCTAGCCGACATCTAGGAAGGTCCTGAACCACGTCTATCCACACCTGCAGGCAAGTAATGCAACGCCCTAAAGATGGGCATCAGTACAATATGTACCGAACATGTAAGCCAGTAACGAAAATGACTGAATAATACTGATAATAGAACTGAAAATGATCAATAGAAAGGATAAGCATTCTAAATTGAATATCCTCAATACCTGATGTATAACTAACAATAAGTAATGTGAATAAGAACCTTACCTGGTCTCCATAAGCCTGGAAGGTTCAACCAGCACAGAATAAACCACCTGGGCCCCCATAAGCCCTGGCGAGTTCACTTCAATTTATATACTCCTAACATGGTCAATATGTGTCAACGGGTAACTATAGCCAACCTGCCTGGCTTCTGGGTCTACGACTAAGTCCGCTGGGCTCCTGTAGTTGTGTCTGAGCCCGATGGGTTCCTATAACTACACCCTGTGTACACAAGGCTCGTCGGAGGGTCAGTGATGCCGATACGACATAGAAATAGAAACTCATTTGTGGTTGGACTGTAATATGGCCCTTGGGCCTGAATATAGTCCCATCGTACAACATATAGCTCCTAAAAGAAATTTATATAGCCCCCTAGGCGATAGCACAACTAGTAACCCTGAGGTTGGTCGACGGAAGGCTATGTAAGGTAGGGTTACTCCCAACTGAAATTATAAATACTAATCTCAAACTAACGGTAGAAGCTAGTCAAAACATACATGCTTCTGGCTTTCTTACAAAGATATAGGCCATTTTACTATACGACAGGAATAACTTGCTGAAGAGATTAGCCTTAACATACCTCGAATACTGATTTTCACTTATCCGATCAGTTTCAACCTATAGCCGGCTGTTCCACTCAATTGCAACCCTTACACTGAGAGAATAGGGCTATTTTCAATACTAAAACTCCACAAACAACAATATCTTTTGATAATAATATTAACTATAATTCAACTCTATTTAACTCGGCCAAAAACTCACAATTTCTCGAGAGTTTAGAAGGGAGAAATTCTTACCTATCGCCTGTAGCTTCTTATGATTCAATTCGACGTAATTCCAACAATCTTTACTTGGCGGGGTTCCGGTACACCGGGCGAATTTTCAAAAAATAACTCCACAAAGATTCTTATAGTAGGCCTAGAACTCATTACCCAAGGTGAATTTGTGTTTGGATGGAGTTTAGCGGCGTAATTTGACGAGAATTAGACAAAACTCACGTTTGCTCTCTATTTTGGGTCGATGGAAATATTTATGAATGATTCAATTTAATCAAGATGGTCTTATATATAAATAGNTAGGGTGGGGGGGACGCAGCATGGGTCATCGCGCCAGGGGGCTGCCACGTTGCCCAGGCCCTTGTGACCTGGCCTCGCCCGACCCTGTTAATCCCCTTGATAATATCCTCACTCGTCCTGCCGCCGAGACTTCTCCCGCATGCCTCACGCTCTCATTGCTCACCGCAAGCCCACATGCATGCACACTAGTTGCTAACATCTTGCAGAACAGGGAATAAGGTCAATATATAGAATAACACTTGTATTTAAGCTTTTAAGTTTGTTATCTCCTAAAGGGGGATTTTGTAAAAACATAGATGTATAATGCTGAGAATTAATTCTTATTTTCAAGTTTATGCGAATAACTGGGGCAAGTGTTCCCCATGGATTTATAACTACTTCGAGTTTTACACTTGTGATCTATCCCAATGCTTACTTATAGAACTGATAACTAGGGTTCATCCAAACAATTGATTCCCCCCTATTGGAGGACTATACTCAATCGCCGGATTAGGTCTCATGAGAGATTTCAGTTCAACTGTTATCGATTTATTCCAAATTAACTATCCTGCGAGCGTAGCTCAAGTTATACAATGACCCAAAAAAATCAAGGCTTCGTTGAAATTATCTTTTCCTAATCTCTACTTCTCTAGATTTAAGCAAGTAAAGAATTCAAGCAAGTCCTAACATTGCGCTCTACTAAGAAACACTAAAGATGAAGAGAATACAATACAAGTGTTTAGCATTGCTTTAGAATCACTTTGTGCAACCCTCGTTCTTTAATTTATCATGGTTTCCACAACCCTAGTTGTGGAGGTTTTAGCCTCTCATGGTTGTAAGAGAATTATAATCATTCATATACAAACACATAATTTAGAACTTACAAAGATGATTGAAAAAAAACCCACTTCATTATTGTCAAGAATTAAGGAAGAATAATTCAATAACAACGAGAAAATCAATTCAAGCAAGTATCCCCAAAACTTGAATAGAAAATCAACAATAATTCCTTTCTCCAAATCTGACACTCTCTAACTTATATGACTTGTGACTTACTTTTCATAATCGAAAATAACCTAAAAAGTATTTATACAAATATTTTATGACCCTTTCCTAAGTAAACAGGAAAACTGCTGAATTGTAGCCGACTTCACTTATGACCCATAACAGGATTGTACAAGTCGTACCTTCACTCGTACAATGCTTAGCAATTTCTATTTTTTTGCTAAGTGTTGGAAGCTGGTATGACTCGTACCATGAACCTACGAGTCATACTGTCTTTTCGTGGTTTGATCCTGAGAGTTCTGCATCCTCTGAATATTTTCACGGGTGGCTTAGTACGACTCGCACTTGCATCCTACGACTCATGACTTCCAGTCATACATTGAGATCTGTCATTCTTCAATTCTTCTTAACTTTACCACGGCTCCTTGGTATGGGTATCAGGTAGATATTATGATCCATGGTTACTACCCATACTTGGAGACTTGTCCTATGCAACATCTTCTGAACTTTTCTATGAATGTTGTGGTATAGCTCATATCAGGATGATACGGCTCATACCATAAGTCGTACTTTTCTTTGCCTCAAACAAATGTTTTGAAATTTTTCACGACTCTCAGTACGGCTCGTACTAGGATGGCGCAGCTCGTACTGAGGTCCATACTTAGCCCTTTTTCTGCATTTTGTCTTTCTTTTGCACATTTCAACTCCAACATCTATCTTCCCTTAAAAAAAAGAAAAAGTGCATCATATCTATATAAACACACCTAAAGTTCATGCTTATTTCCTCAGTTTTAAGCATCGAAAGTGTTGTAAACCCACAACATGTCAATTACCACCCTAAGCACTTTTAATACATTTTTCATCTTTCTTATCCACCATTTTCTCCTTTATTGATCACCCTTCATTTCACTAAACCCTTTTCCTTTTCTGCTCCTTTTTTCACAATTTGATTTCTAGTTTTTGCTTATATAATCAATAAGAATATTCACTATTAAAACTCTTTTTTTCATTGTCCTAATAGCAAGTAAACAACATATTTTGTAGGCGCCCATTCTTCCTACTTTCTCTTCTTACTATCCGCACAATTTTCTTTGTATCCTTTCCCCTATCATTGATACATTGGTGGGCCTTCACTCTCAAGTCTCAAAGTGCCTAAGACCATATTTTTGGATCAAAAATTCTGGAGGTCACAGAATAAAAGGGAATAGGCTACTTTTGTGGATAAAGAAAAGAATAAGGCTTATGGCTCAAGGGGGTTAACTAGAAAAAATGTTCAAGAAGGTAAAACAAACATGGAAAACATGGCTTTTTCAAAGAAACGCCTAAATCAAATCTTTACTCTTTAAGAACTAGTTATCCTACATACACTAATACAAGTTCTAGATGCTACATTGTGTACAAAATACAACAATTAAGCTCACCTCTCATGGCATCAAGAATCTGGTCGGTTTCCTATAGCTACACATTCATACAATCACATTGAATGCATTTTTCATTATTAAGTACTAAGAGTGTCTTGAGTCGAGTTAAAGAATTTTATGTGTCTTTTATAGAATTCTCACTTATGCAATTAAAATGACCACTTCATTGCCTCTAGCTTAGCTTCTAAGTGGAATGTCAAGCACACAAGTGGGTGATGTCTGACTCAATCTTAGAAATAAAAAAAAACGTGACTAATTTTCTCTTAAGATGGTTGTGATTCATCCATCATCGGGAAGGGTCACTATTCTATGACGACACTAAAATATTTTTTTTGACTCTAAAATTAAACCAACCAAACAAACTACTAGAGATGAACAAATTATAACAAAACATCATAAGGCATCATCCAGGTTCACAATCATCATCATTACTATCTATTACAGACCAGATTAACCAATCACAGAGCTACTACCACAGAGCATGACAATTAACGCTACAACCCTCTATAAATTTAGCAAAGGAAAAAAATAAACAGGAAATCTATTTCCTCCACCCCACACTTAAACAACACACTGTCCCTAGTGCACAAACAAATATATCAAGTAAGGAGAGAAAACTTGGGCCTCTAAGCACAGTCGTCATCATTAGGATTATACTCTTGATCATCATCATCATCCTCGCCATCAACCTGCATAGCTCATGTGGTAGCACCATCCTCCTCATCATTATCTAAGTTATCAACACCATCAGTCAGCACCGTGGGCTCATCATCATCCAACGACTCCTCAAGAGCTGGTCCCACTCTACACATTAACATCACACTCTCAGTGAGTGGATACCGCTCCTCCAGAGCTGACATCTCCTCATCAGTTGCAGGTCTACCTCTGATCCTCAGTTGCAACTCTAGTATCTAGAACATGCGGCCTCTCCAACTATCATCCCGAACCTAGTAATCAGCTATAGTGAGAAGTGGAGTTGTAGAGGTGGTAGGCTTATTAACCTTCATGACATCAATCATCTTGACCGCTAAATGCCCTGCTAGAGGTAGATGAAGGTCTTCCTCTTCTTCCTCAGTGTGAGCCTTTCTCAAAAACTGAATCAGGAGACTGCCATGACAATACTTCCATCTGTAGTTTTCCCTCGACATCCTCATGTTATCTCTGAGCATCCCACCAAAGTTGATTGCAGCCCTTTCATCAACATGTATACCAAAACGACTCGCTCTCTAGTGATCTCCGTGATGTGTGTCCTAGGGAGGAGAACGACACAAACAAGCTTCACCCAAACTCTTGCCTCCTTAGTCAAGTAGGAGAACAAGAGTGTAGAGTTAGTGCCATTGTGGTCCCTTTCCCAACGGACTGATGAATGCTCACCACATAGTGTATGGAGAATGTCGCGGTATGGGGGCTTCTCTAGAAAAATAAAGTATATGGACGGGTCTACCACTGGTGTACCAAGGAAGGCATTGAATGCCTTAGCAGTGAAACAAACCAGCTGACCCTGTATTTTGACCTTGGTGCTCTCTCCGAGGGAAGTGTCCCAGTTTGCATAAAATTCCCTCACCCAGGTGAGGCTGCACTCTTCAGGCTCGACAAAGACATATTTCAATCCCAACTTGGATGGAGGAAAACTCAAGTGCAAGATGACTTTCGTCAATCTAGTTCTCCGGAGCATATTTAGCCTTCTTTTATGCATTGAACCACTTGAGCCCATGAGGCTCTACAGCCTTGGATCCGAACCTCTTAGCAGGGGTTGCCTTGGCGGCCGATGAACATGACCCTTTTGTTCCCTTTCAAAACCGTTTGAGACCTTTGTTAGCGGCCTCCACTTCCTTTCCTTTGTTAGCTTTTGATGCCATGACACCTGCCACTCAACAATCAAGTGTAAAGATATGACACATGGGCCTAACGCAACCCCAAAAGCTAGCTCATGAGGGGAGGATTGCGCAAGTCCATATAAACAAACCATCACTCCATTCCCCAACCAATGTGGGACTTTAACCTACTTTAACACCCCCCTTCACACCCAGGCCCGACTGGAGTGTGGACTGGGAGCCCAAACGGGAATGAAC
>JACEIK010004509.1:112958-132359 GCA_018107945.1 Datura stramonium
ATATCAGGTTGATTGATGAACATCATTGTCTTGTCCAGATATTTAGTTGAAAGCCCTCGTAGAGAATTCGTATCCAAATAAATTGATGTTACTCTTGTCAACTATCACACGAATTGTCACCACATCAACATGATAAGCCATATCAGTTTACACTAGTCAAATTTATTACGGTTAGATTTATTATTTTATATGTTATCAGGGTTAGTCTCATCTCAATTTATGATTTATAAATATTTATCTCTCATATTAAATTGTCTACGCATTACATATTCAATTTTGAGTATGAGGCGGATGTTAAGTTCTATATCGGTGGAATAAGAAAATAATGGACTTTTTATATGAACTTGGATAATCCTTCTTATAAATTAGTTTTTGAGATTTAATTAAATCCAAAAATCTATTCCTTTACTCTAACAATTACACGAAAGTCAATTTTATCAGCTTCTATTATATTAGAAGAAAGAAGACGTCTTTGGAAGCCTCATTAACTCAAAACAAGTCAATTTTTTCCACACTAATTAAACTGCGACAACGGCTCTTTCCATATTACAGAGTACATATTATAGAAACTAGACACATAAACGAATAGTGCTTTAATATTAGAATTTCACAGAAGTATGAAAAGCTGAAGTACCTTGTAGGCCGTTATTTCCTTACAGAAAAATATTGGTTGGTGTTATATTTTCCTATTATTTTATTTTAATAATGGTAAATACTGTTTATGAATAATATAAATTGTCCATAGATTGTTTTAATATAAGGGTTAATCTGTAACAGCAACTGTTATTTTAGTTCTCACTTACTGTGCAGAAATATCAAATTCTTCCGGCACCAAAAAAAAAAAAAAATTTAAATTGCAGAATATAAGAACACACAGAATTTTATCATGAAAATTTCTTGCTCATGGACTAAAAAATTACGACCTAACTTTGAGGATTTACCTCAAAAACCTTCATTCACTCAAGCAATTTTAGATTATAAACCAATAACCGCCAAAAGGACTACAAACTTATTACCTTTTAAGACTAATCCCCTAATCTAGAAAGCTAAAAATAACTTCAACAATGATTACCTATTAATACATCTAGAAAGAAAATAGGTTACAATCAACGAATAAAGACTAATCAAACTTAACAAAATCAAGAACTAAGTCGCAGCTTCCTCTTAAACGTCTTCTTTAATTCGATGATCATTTTGAATCAATCGAATCATTCTTTCACAATGACCACTATTTGCCAAGAACACTTTGTATCTGTGCGAATAGTGTAAGCTTCAATAGTAACAATATGGTGTTTTATATAGGAGTAGAGTTGGCCGAATTCTTTTACACTGTGTTCTCAAAACCAAAGCTAGCTTGTTTAAGGATTATAATCCTACTTGAATTTGATCATGGTGGAGCTGAACATCAAGTCAATGATGATCCATGGAATAATTTCACCCTATTTGAGGTGCTTTAAGGAATCTCAAGTACACATTTTCAAGCTATACGTACTCCTTGATTATGGACATGGAGTCAAGATAGCTTGGGTGAGTTCAAGGCCACAGGCCACTACATTTGAAGAAGAGCCTATCTTTGATAATAGGATAGATATTAAGGGTGGCTAGTTTGTGGCTAGGCTTGTAAAGGTAAAACTATAAATACTTGCCTTTGTCCTTTTTTTTTTTTTTTTAAAATTTGAAATTTGAGAATTGAATATTGTTTAGGCTCTTTGAGAGTGCAGTTCCTCCTTTCTGAAGATTAGGGTAGATTAGTGGGTGAATTCTCTTAGCTCTTAGCTTAGAACCAATCTTGGATAATCTAGAAGTAGATTTTCATGTATGAGTTCGAGTTTTCCTTCTCCCTTGGATTGATTCTTCTCTCGATTGTACATAGTCCAATATTAATCAATCACAACATATAGTTGAATAAATTCTTTCTTTCTTCTATTTCATTATCTCCTATTTCTTCTATCTCCATATTGCTTTTTCCCTATCCTTATTTTGTGTTGTTTCTGCATATCGGTTCCTTAGTTTTCCAACTAGGATCGGATCACCCTGGAGTGAGCTAGTACAATTTTTGAGGATAAAGGATAATTCTCTTAATAATGTGTATTGACTACTGCCAACTCAACAAAGTGACGATCAAGAACAAATATTCATTACTGTGAGTAGATGATTTATATGACCAATTGTAGGGTGCTTAATACTTTTCAAAAGCTTGAAATGCGGTCAAATTATCATCAGATGAAAATTAAAGCAAAGGACATTTCCAGAAACATCCTTTAGGACTTGCTATGGACACTTTGAATTCTTAGTGATGTCATTTGGGTTGACGAATACTCCTGCGATCTCTATGGATTTAATGAATCGGGTTTTCAATCTTTTCCTTGACACATTTCTGATTGTCTTTATTGATTTATCCTTGATTTATCCACGGAGTCAAGATGAACAGTCAATTCATTTGAGAGCATCTTTGCAGACACTCAAGGAAAATAACTTCATGACAAAATTTTCAAATGCGTCTTTTGGATACAATTAGTTGCATTCTTAGGACACAGTCTCAAATGGGGGTATTAAAGTTGATACAATGAAGATTGAAGTTGATAATAGTTGGACCAGGACGATAACACCTATCAAAATTGAAAGTTTCTTGAATTTGATCAGTTATTATAGAGGATTTGTTGAGGGATTCTCTTCTCTTGCATCGTCGTTGACTAAGCTGACTAAAACGACGTTAAAATTTCAGTGGTCCAATACTTGTCAAAAAAGTTTTCAAGAGTTTTGAAGGGTGGATTGACCATGACATCAGTGTTGACTTTATGGTTTATTGTAATGCCTCCGGAGTTGGTTTGGGTTGTGTCTTTATGGAGAAGAGTAAAGTTATTTCTTATGATTATAGACAATTGAAGATTGAGAAAAAGAATTATCCAACCATGACTTAGAGCTTGCCGCAGTGGTATTTGCATTGATGATTTGGATTTATCACTTGTATGGTGAAGATTGTTAAGTGTATACTTATAACACCCCCAAAAGTCCCTCAGATCAGATCCTAGACATAAAACAGAAAAATCAGCAGAAGTAGAACATTTTTCACAGGACGAGTGAACACCACGAGTCGTGGTGAGGAAGGACAACTCGTGGATTTCAGTCGTGGTCACCAATATATAGTCCAAATCCCAAGTCGGTCCAGACACCACAAGTCAAAGGATAACTTGTGGTACCATAGGATAACTCGTCCTGTCTGGCTGTTGTATGAAGTTCAGAAACTGTTCAAATCCTTTCCAGTGACCACGAGCAGAGACAACGGGTCGTGGTGTCATAGGTCAACTTACCCTGACCACCCGTGATGTGAGGTTTAGAACCTGGTCAAGTTGTCTTCAGTGACCATGAGTCGTAGTGAGATACAATGACTCGTGGTATGACTTATCGGCACTGAACGATAATTTTTCAATCTGATTTTTTAAGGGTATTTTTATAACTTCCACTACAAGAAATTTGATATCTAATGACCAATTATTAACGACGGAACATGAATTCGATCGTTATAAATATACTTACAGCGCCCAATTTTTTTTTCAGTCAGCTAAAGTCAAACTTTAGTTAAATAATAACTAGAGGATAATATTCGGTCATTAAAAAACATGAAATCCGGTTGCTAAAACTAAATTCTTAAAATAAAATAAAATAAAAATAGGAGCCAATATTTTGCTCTTAATCTTTTTCTCGCACTAAAATTTTCCACCCACTTGAACACTTTTAAAACACACGATTTAGGGCTGTCTTATGCATTCTCACTACTCTGAAAGATTTCAGATAGGGTTCTATAATTGGCCCTTCAAACACGCCTCAGGTTAGGGATCATTGGCACAAATGTGAAATTTCAAGCGACAGTACTAATTTTGAGCCGATTAATTCTTTCAACTCCAGATTTTCCACAGATGTCTTTGTTATAGCTCTGTCGACAATCCACTAACCGGTAATTTAGATTTTTTTTTTCTAGATATTGATATTGGAGGTTTTTAATGCTAACTAATCTAATTACCATAATGAAATTTATGGGTTTACTTGTCTATATTGTGATTTTGGCATTTTTCTCTATTTCTTACCCTTCAGTTTCCTCTAGATTCCACGTTCAATCCTCTTAATGCTCTTATCAATAGGTGTTTCTGTTTAATTAATGTACTAATCTTTGACTAAAGAAAATCTATAATTAGTTTTATGTTCTGTTAGTAAATAGTATCTGGTAATTGATACTTAGACACATACAAACAAATTATTCGTAAAAGTATTCTCCTAGATGTGTTAAAATAAAATTGCCTATAGTTGAAGAAATATGGGTATTAATTACTACATCAGTTTTTCATTAACATTAATTTTTTGAGGGTTTACGCAGTGATTTTGTCTGTTCCTGTGAGTTTATTCAGAGTAAAAAGCAAAATACAACTCGTGTTATATGCTAATCTATAATATTTCTGATGATGTTAAAATCACTTTTTTGTTGTCACTGATGCTAAAATGGATGTATTAGGTATCAGTTTATACTTTAACCTCACATGCTAGTGCCTACTGAAGCACTCCATTTTTAGCAGTGTATCATGAATTCAAATGATGGATGAAAGAACGGATGATCTTGAGTGGATGAACAAATTTATTTGTTGAATTTGTATAAAACTCAGTAACTTTTTTCATATTTTTTACAACTTGAATGATTTTACATAGGAGTGGAAGGAGGACCGCAAACATATTCTAAGAAAAGCTCTCACATGGCTTTCTAGATGGTTTCTTAAAAAAGGTGAGCACTGTTAAGAGATAGGAGTGAACATTGAAGTTTGGAATTGATAAAGCTCCTAATGTTAAGGGAAAAGTTATTCATTTAAGACGTTGCAAGTTTTATTTACTACTTTAATCAATTTCGCAACGAAATTAACATCCGAGCAGTCTCCACCATAATGAGATAGCTTGTTTGTTTGCTTGCATGATGCTTATGAAATGAGAACTTCATGTAGTATATTATTCACCATATAAGGGAATATCCACGAATATATAATTTTTTCAAATTTACCAAGATTTAATATTCTTTTTCTTTGCATGCAAGAGTCTAGACTTATTAGTAGACACAAATACATAAAATTTTGGGCCTTGAATGGGTTGAAGTACTTTGTTGTAGGAACTAATTAAATTCAATAATGTTGAGCTATAGAGGAAGAATAATGTAATGTTGAAGGATGGAGTAGAAGTTATGTAAGCTAAAACATAGAGATTTCTTTTCCTAAGTAGGCTGTATAATATTTGTACATTTAGAGTTTATATATTATGCGCTCACTATCAACATTTTAGGCCTTTTGGTGTGCAATGATTCTTACGTATTATTATGTTGAGGGAGTTTTGAGAGTGTAAGGAGAAAGAGACATTTCTGTCTTGTTCCATTTCAATATTATGTAAGTGAATATTCCTAATCCTTCTTTCAAATGTTCAAGGAGCAAAGCAACCGGATAGCTACTGAATTCATTGTCAAAATTTATTGGCTTATCACAAGGTGCCATATGATTTCTATTTTGAACTTCTTTATTTTTCTCTTATTTTGCCTAAAAATTCTAGGTGAGGAGTATTGGAAGGAGGATTTGTACTCTGTTACCTTGTAAATGTAGAATTATAGACTTTTTTTAAGCAGATGAAAATATCACTGAAGTGCTGGTATAATGAGTTAGCAAACATTTTTTTTTATGTATTATGAAACTAGTATGGTTATAAAGTTTCTATAGCTTTTAAGTATTAGTCGTCCTAAATGTTTTGTTTTTTGTTTTGTTTTGTAGTCATTTTAATTAAGTTGGATCACGGTTCTCTTTGTGTTCATTCTATTTTAGCTGGAACCAAAATTTGTTACCAGTTATGTATTTAGAATGATTAAAAGTTTTCCCAATCTTGATCTATTTTTAGATTTTTAAGTTGACATGACTAATGATGTTTCTGGTATTAGTAAAAGCATACTAAGGAAACAAGAGTAAAGCTCTTTCCTAGAGTATTTGTTGTTTCTGTCAAATTTATGGGGATTTGAAGGAGAAAGAGAAATATTTCATTAG
Organism: Datura stramonium; assembly: GCA_018107945.1. Taxonomy (NCBI): domain Eukaryota; kingdom Viridiplantae; phylum Streptophyta; class Magnoliopsida; order Solanales; family Solanaceae; genus Datura; species Datura stramonium. Next base: position 119,018 of record JACEIK010004509.1, read on the forward strand.
GAGATTTAAAATTATATGTCGATATTATTGGAGGGTCAATGATATCACTTCAGTTGGATGTTCGGGCTAGTTCATAGCAATCAACATCCATATCTTATCTAAAATTTCTAAAGTTAAAGAAGCAATATATAGGTATTTGTAATTCTTATGATCGACCTCTAATTTCATTTTTTTCTAATGCAAGTTTTGTTTCGTAATAACTGCGCGCAAGAAGCAAAAAAATACAATGTGTAATTAGTATATAGATTGTAACTATGTGCTCATATTGGGTTGTGAATTCTATATAAAAGAAGTCAAATACTTTTACCTTGATTTAAAACTTAATTCTCTTTGTTAACTCTTTGGCTGTAGCAAATTAGATAACAGAGAGTAATGTATGGATTATCAAAGAATCTTTAACTTTTTAGGTGATAAGAATAGAAGGTTTTTACAAAATATTTAGCTGCAGACTATTAATTCAGTTAATGAATATTCATGCTTTAAAAAAAATAGTGAATGATCATTCTCTAAAGGTTGCAATATCCAAAAAGCATGAGCTAGAAGGGACAAGGCCAATAAGATAATCTAACATATCAATTGTTATCTTTTAAGATACCCCTTTGTTATGATTGACTAATTTTTGTCTCTCACAAGGTTGTTGAAGCTGCAAGTTGTGTGGTAAATTTCTGAAGGCTTTATGCATACTAGTACAATCTCTTTTGTAAAACTTATTGATATGGTATTATTTTTTGTAGTTTTATTGAAAACCTAACAAGAACACATGGATACTGCACAACATAAAAACTTTTAAATAAAGCTTGTTCATAAAGTATGCTTTTTTGGGGTTTTCTTGATAACCTAATATGAAACTTAGCATCAAATACTTCACTAAGTCATTCTTGACACTCAAAGGAAATATTGGTTACTGAATCATCAAGATACTCTCTGTCTTGGTCTTAATGTCCAAGGTTGACATTTTCTAGCTATTAATAACCATGTTAAAATTTGTTCAAAAGTTCGATTAAGTAAAACTTTTCTATTGTACACTAGTATGTGAGAAAAGCATTCAACTTTTTGATTACGTATTTCTTTCATTGAGAAATACGATCAAGTAAAATTGTATATGTATTTGTTTAATTTAATGTGGTCTTCATTAGTAAAAAATAATTGATTCACTCTCAATTTAATCTGATGCTTGTTAACAGTCACTGAGATCTACTGTCACGACCCGATCTACACTCTGTGTCACGATGCTTATAACCACGAATTGATCCAAGCTAACTCATGACATAGCATAATTCTAACATGACGTCACTTGGAATAAAAACTGAGCGGAAGCATAAATAATTATATAACATACAATATGAATACTAAAATAAGCTGGATAAATTGAAGTTGGTTGAATACAATAACTCTGTCTGAAAGCCTCTACTAAAGATGAGCTACTGGGACAAGTCCCTAGCTAACTCCAAAGTCTGAAACTGAAAATAATACCACTAAAATAGTAGAAAATGCTTCGGTCCTTGGGAGATGAGGACTCATCACTAGAGTACTATTGAATTGAGTCTGATGGAAACTAGCCACGCTGCTGAGCCTGAGTGCCTGAGCCATATCATAAAATGATATAGCATAGGAAGTATGCGTCAATACTTTGAACGTACTGAGTATGTGAAGTTATGCAATTTAAAACATAAGCATACTGATAATGAAACTGTAAGTAAAAAAAATGCAAAAACAATATACAATGACCCTTTCTGAAAATATAAGCACTATAAGCAATCTGAAATCTGAAAATGCTATAAAGCTAGTAAAACTGATTAAGGGTCATGTACATATTCTAAAATTTGAGACTGGACTATATTGAACTATGTGAAATCTTATTGACCGACATATAACCACGTGAGTTAAACATGGAGTTCGAGGTATACACCATATTAAAGAGAGCATAGTGTATCTTGCTAGGGTATAGTGTCCTAACTGTGTGATCACTATTTGAGGCTCATTAGGGCTAATAACCTATGATGGCACGTAGTTCTGGGAACCTGAATGTGCTGAACCCCCGACCCACTCGGTGCTAAGTACTACTCCCAACTAAAATCCTAATTATAACTAGCTGAACTGATTAGCTCGAAACTGGTGTCCTAAGGCTAAATCAGAACTACTTATCTAGAAGTGACCTAAGAGTCTAAAGGACCTGATAACTACAAATACTGATAAATTCATAAACTGGCATTTCTGAAAAATATTAAGTATATTCATAATATGAAAATATTAACTTTGATTGAAAGCATACATGCTGAAAATTATACTCAGATAATAATCAACGTGCTATTTTAGGCCAGCTTTTAATCATGCAAGGTTCAACTCACAAATCATTTTAAAATCTAGGGTTAGATGGCATACCATGAAATGTAAGTCAAGAACATGAAAATCATATGCTAGGATTATAGAAACTTGCAAAAACAACTAAAATTAAGGAACATTCATGAGTTGTCTGAAAAAACCCTAATTCCTAACCCTTTTAGGGCTAAGAATAGAGAACGTTTTCTAAAAATAATTTAGGGCACAAGGATGAAAGGAATTCCCTTGTCGAATCCCACATACCTAAAAATAAACCTTGTGAAGAAGCCTTGAACTCTGAGAAGACCTGGGAAGCCCTAGCTCTAGTTCTTGAGAGGAAGTTCTGAAATTCTACGCTTTGGATTTTTTAAGGATGATGTCACGACTCAAACATAGGCCTGGATCAAGATATGGGAAAAAAAACTCCGAGAGGCTCCAAGTAGACCCATGACATGAACATAAAATCGAAATCTAAGTTCAACATAATAAATGCTGAATTCTAAATGTAACATAACAGAAGTATGAAGATCTGATAACATCGAATAACTAAATATATAGCACAAGTCTAAAGCTGAATACATACTATGTCTGATAAGCCTCTACTAGGGTTGCGTATAGGTTGGTACGGTTCGATTTTGAAAGTTATCGATTTTACTTATCTATTATCGGTTTGTAAACATGCTAAATCGTTAAAGAACCGTTAAGATATTGATTTATCAATTATTGGTTAATCGGTTATTGATCGTTATCGGTTCGATTATCGGGTTAACCGATAAGATCTCACATGAAAAATCTCATAAGTCATAAGTATGTTTAGCTAGAAAAAAGTGGGTGAAAAGAGAAAAAGCATATAGAACTAGCTCAAGTAAAATAGTCAACTTTAATTTAAATTAAAACACCATCCCCTTCACTTTTCATCGACACTCATTTCATCTTCTTGTTTGGATACTTCATATATTGAAGGCTAAAATTATAATTTAATAAATTATTATCGGGTTATTGTTTAACCCGTTAAAAAAATGGTCAAACCGATAACCGAACCAATAACCCAATAACTTGAGATAGTAAATCGATAATCAAACCTTTAAATCAATAACCCAAACTAATTCAATAACTCAATTATCGGTTCAGGTTATTGGTTCAACCGTTAATTTGCACACTGTAGCCTCTACTACTGAAGAGTTGATGGAAAAAGACCCCAACTAACTCACTAAAGTCTAAAACTGAAAATACAACTGAAAAGGACCCTCGAAAGATGAGGACTCACCAGCTCTGACTAGAAAGTGCTAACATTGAGGATATGGATAACGACGGGAATGAGCCTGAATATCTAAGCCTATATCATGAAATGATACATCATAGAGTATGCGGTCAGTACGTGGAATGTACTGAGTATGCAAGATAAGTAAAACTATCGAGTAAGTAAAATCAGAGATCATGCATATCATAAACATTTCGTCATAAGAGAGTGTGAGTAGGGCTTGCATGCTATTATCTGAAAACATGATTTGAATATAACTGAATATCATAACTAAATCGAATGACCCAAAGCTGAAAACTGTTAATCATAAGTAAAAGTGAACATTGGGTCAAACCTGCTGAAAACCTAATAACATGACTAATGAACATGCATAACTGAAATCATGAGGAACAATGGGAGACTCGTCATATAATTGACATTACCACGATAGAGCTTACGTGATCCCGACTATTACACTCAAGTAGGCAGAACCATCCAAAGACTTGCCAGGGCTAAGGACGCTACATTGATATTGATATCAAGCTGAAGGCACCTTGGGGGCAGGGGAAGCTCACAAGGGAGGTCCCAAATAATCTGAACATACCTACGTTGGCACGTAGTTCTGAGGCATAGGGTTGACTGACCGTTAGCCTACTCAGTGTTAGACACTACTCCCAAAAACATGCATATGCTCTCCATCATTTTCTAACGAAGCTGACCATCATTTAATGACAAAGCTGAATCGTGACATGGAATACATATCTGAAAACATAACATGAAGAGCCTTGGGCTCAAACCATACCACAAGCTGAAAATAGTGAGAGTCTAGACTCCAAAATTATATGGTAAGCTAATAACATGAACTTTAGATAAATCATGAAACATACTTGATCGTATGGGCTTGACCAATACTTAAACATGTTTGATATAGACTTGATCATTCGAAAACATGAACATGAACATGGGATATTTGAAATCATACTTTCATCATATACATCTCATCATGCTTGAATACATATATTATAATCTCAACTTTCATGAACTTCAATGGGTGGGCATCATAATTTGTAAAAAAAAAACTTAAAAACATAATTTGTAATTGAAAACATTGTAAAATATGCCCATGAATCATAATTCAATATTATAAACATGTATAGATCATATCCATGATTGATACTTAGAGAATTCACATGTTGGGTTAAAACCCCATAGATTCATCAACTAGAATTTTCATGAAATTGAAGAGGGATTGGGCATGGGTGTGGATGAATACACCCATTCATAACTCTACATACCTGGGAGAATCTGATTTCACAACCTTCTTGAGAGCCCAAAGGAATTTTGGGAAGAACTTGATGAATCTAGGCTTGACACCCTTAGGAGCTTCTAGGATTGCATGCATGGAGGGGAATAGGCTTAGAATGAACTAAACCCTCTTAAAACAACCTTATCTAAGCTTAAAACGAAGTAGTTTAGGCAATAGAAACTTAGAAATTACGGGAAAACCCTTAATAAATTCGCAGGAAAGTACACTTTGCCAGTCCCAACGAGGGATTGGACGACTCGTGGCCTGAGGGAATGAGTCATGGTCTGCCTTCCGTGGCCTATACTGGAATTCACACCTCTGAGAGTCACCATGACTCATGGTGACAAAGTCGTGACCTGCACTGTCCAAACTCTTCACCTTCAAGCTCATCACTGACCACGAGAGACTTAACGACTCGTGGTCCTGACCATGATTCGTGGCCTCTCCCGTGGTCAAATCCTTTTCCCAAAAATCTTACCAACTCATCCTTGACTCCACGAGTCACCTAAAGATTTGTGGTGCACCTCACGGGTCGCTGGATGACTCGTCCTGTGACCTGATGTAGAAAATCCTATTTTCTCCGTTTCAACTCTCAGGACTGGTTTTAGGGCTTTTGGAGTATTACAATATCTCCCTCTTGGGAACATTCTTCCTCAAATGTGGGTAAACATACTGAAAAGCTGAGAAATGCAATTGCCATATCAATTTATGAACATTTAAAGTTGAAAACTGACAGAGTGACTGACTCCGGACTGAACTACATGACTAAACTGAATTCATGAATCACATATACATATATTGACATGAAAGAAACTGGGGCACATGATCTGAACATGAAACTGAATAGAGTACTAGGGAGGAAACTGATACCTCAAGTTGAAACTGAGACGGGAGGAAATAGATGCGGGTACTTAGCCATCATACCTGCTTCGGGTTCCTACGTAGCTCCCTCAACCTGCCGATTCCTCCACAAAACCTTTACTGAGGCTACTTCTTTATTTCTTAGATTTTAAACCTGACGATCAAGTATTTCCACCGAAACCTCCTCATAACTAAGGTTACCCTTCACACCTACGCTGTCTACTGGGACAACAAAAGCTGGATCACCCAAACATTTGTTTAGGAGCGACACATGAAAAACTGGATGAACTGAAGCTAATTCTGAGGGAAACTCTAACTCATATGCTACCTTGCCAACCTGTCTCACAATTCGGTACGGACCAACATAACGGGGACTAAGTTTCCATTTCTTTCCGAACCTCATCACTCCCCTCATGGGAGATACCTTCAGAAACACCTAATCATCAACTTCAAATTCAAGTTCTCTCCTCCTCACATCCGCATAGGACTTTTGATGACTCTAAGATGTTTTCAACCTTTCCCATATAAGCTGAACTTTCTCCAAGGCCTCATAAACTGAATCTGGCCCTATCAACACAGCTTCACCAATTTCGAACCATCCAATAGGCGATCTACATCTCCGCCCATAAAGAGCCTCAAACAGAGCCATTTGAATGCTAGAATGGTAACTGTTGTAATATGCAAACTCAATGAGAGGCAAATGATCATCCCAATTACCCTTGAAATCAATCACACATGCTCTCAACATATCCTCCAGAGTTTGAATGGTCCACTCGGCTTGACCATCTGTTTGTGGGTAAAATGTTGTGCTAATCTTGACCTGAGTACCAAGTCCCTTCTGAAATGATCTCCAAAACTGGGAGGTAAACTGAGTACCTCTATTTGATATGATGGAAAAGGGAAATCCATGCAACCGAACTAACTCCTGAATGTACAACTTAGCATAATCCTCTACTGAATTGGTAGTTTTGACTGGTAGGAAATGAGCTGCTTTAGTCAACCTGTCTACAACCACCCAAATAAAATCATTCTGTCGACCAGTATAAGACAACCTTGTAATGAAGTCCATATTGATTTCCTCCCACTTTCAAGTAGGGATACTAATATCTTGGAGCACACCTCCAGGTCTTTGATTCTCAACTTTTACCTGTTGACAATTCTGACACTTAACCACAAACTCTGCTATATCATTCTTTATGCCATTCCACCAATAGACTTCCCGTAGGTCACGGTACATCTTGGTGGCACCTGGATGTATAGGATATCTTGAAACATGATCCTCTTGCAACATTTCCTCCCTCGAGTCATCAACACCCGGTACACATAAACAACCCTAATATCGAAGCACACTATCTCCCCCTTGAGAGAACACCTCCACTTTCTGATTCTGAATGGATTCCTTTAACTTTACCAAAATAGGATCCTCGTCTTGTCTAGATTTGACCTCAGTCACCAAGGAAGATTTTGAACCATTCTGAACAATGATTCCACCATCCGTCGAGTCAACAATACAAACTCCTAGTCGTGCAAGCCATTGCACATCCTTCACTAACTCTTTCCTCTCCTCATCTACATGGGTCACACTCCCTATAGAAAGCCTGCTAAGAGAGTCTGCCACCACATTAGCCTTACTCGGATGATAAAGAATACTCATATCATAATCATTAAGAAGTTCCAATCACTTTCTCTGATGTAGGGTTAGATTTTTTTGGGTAAACACGTACTGTAGGCTTTTGTGGTCTGTATACACATCCACATGGACTCCGTATAGATAGTGTCTCCAAATCTTCAAGGAAAATACTACCGCTACCAACTCGAGGTTGTGAGTTTGATAGTTCTTTTCATGGATTTTCAGCTTCCTAGAAGCATAGGCTATAACTTTACCGTGCTGCTTGAGTACACAACCAAGATCGATCCTCGAAGCATCACAATATACCACAAATCCATCGGTATCCTCGGGTAGGGTCAACACTGGTGCTGAGGTGAGTCGAGTCTTCAACTCTTGGAAGCTCTTCTCACAAGACTTTGACCATTGAAACTTCACTTTTTTCTGGGTCAATTTAGTCAATGGTACTTGTAATGGATGAAAACACTTTAACAAACCTTCGGTAGTAACCGACTAAACCCAAGAAACTCTTGATATCCGAAGGACTAACTGGTCTAGGCCAATTCTTAACTGCTTCTATCTTTGAGAGTCCATCTGTACACCCTCACTTGACACCGCATGACCCAAAAATGCTACTGAGTCCAGCCAAAACTCACACTTGCTGAACTTAGAATATAATTAGCAATCCTTAAGAGTCTGTAGAACTACCCTTAAATGAGCGGCATGCTCCTCCTTGCTCCGAGAGTATATGAGAATATCATCTATGAATATAATCACGAACGTATCCGAATATGGCTTGAATACCCTGTTCATTAAATCAATAAAAGCTATAGGAGCATTTTTTAGTCCAAAAGACATAACTACAAACTCATAGTGACCATACCGAGTCTTGAAGGCTGTTTTCGGAATGTCACTCTCTCGAACCCTGAACTGATGGTATCCAGATCTGAGGTCTATCTTTAAAAATAACTTAGCACCCTAAAGCTGGTCAAATAAGTTATCGATCATGGGGAGGGGATACCTGTTCTTGATGGTGACTTTGTTTAATTGTCTATAGTCAATGCACATCCGGAGGGAACCATTCTTCTTCTGGACAAAGAGGACTGGTGCACCCCACGGGGATTTTCTAGGTCTGATGAAACCATTATCTAAGAGATCTTTCAACTGCTCCTTCAACTCCTTTAGCTCAACTGGAGCCATTCTATAAGGAGGAATAAATATAGACTAGGTATCGATAAGAAGGTCAATACCAAAATTTATCTCCCGCTCGGGAGGAACTCCCGGTAAATCATATGGAAACACTTATAGATACCCCCACACTACTGGAACTGACTGGATAGTCAGGGTTTCGAATGTAGCATCCTTAACCCTAACTAGATGGTACACGCAACTCTTAGAAATCATCTTTCTGGCCTTAAGGTAGGAAATGAAGTGACCTACAGACACAACTGAACTACCCTTCCACTCTAGGATTGGCTCACCCGAAAATTGAAACTCTACCGCACGGGTTCTACAATTTACTGAGGCATAACATGCATGTAGCCAATCTATGCCAAAGATAACATCAAAATCTGTCATGAATAGCTCTACTAAATCAGCTGAGGTGACTTTCTGAAGGACTGTGACAAGGCAATTTCTATATACTCATCGATATATAATTGAATCACCGACTGGAGTAGAGATTGAGAAGGGTTCTAATAGGATTTTGGGACTGACTCTAAAACTACTAGCAACATAGGGTGTCATAAAAGATAAAGTAGCCCCTAGATCTAACAATGCATATACATCAAGGTGGAATACTCGTAACATACCAGTGACTACATCCGGAGAGACCTCCTGCTCCTCACAAGATCCAAGGGCATAAAATCGGTTTTGGCGCTGATCACCACCTGCACTAATGGATGCACCCTGCTTAGCTGAGCGTGCTGGTGGGGCTGCTGAGCTAGTGGCTGGGCCTCGGCCCTGTTATGGCCCTGTCTGGCTACTGGACAATCCCTGAGCATATGTACGGGCTTCCAACACTTGAAACAAGCACTTGACCCGGCTAAACACTGACCGGTGTGTCTCCGACACACTTTCCACACTTTGGGATACTGGACTCTGTAAGTCTGCTCCCCTGACCTCGAGAGCCTAATGCTCGTCCCCTCTGGTCGCACCTAGATCTGGATGGCACACTCATAGTTGACGGTGCCAGAGCTGAGAAATCTAGTGGGACTGCTGACGGTGCCCACCACCGATCTATGTTGGGAGAGTCCGAAGCTATCAATCTTGGCCCTCTTGGCCTCTTTCTCCTGTTCACTCACCTGTATCGCCTCTATTTGCCGGGCATACAAAACTATCCAAGGAAAGTCAATGTCCCGATGAAGTATCATGGTCTGACAATCTATAACCAAGTAGTCTGCTATCCTATGCACGAACTGACTCACTCGAGCTCTCTGATCTGCCACCATCTTAGGTGTGTATTTGGATAAGTGAGTGAACTCTAAAGCATACTCCTAGACTGTCATCTTACCTTGCGTCGGGTTCACAAACTCAGTTGTTTTAAACTCATTCATCTCACGAGGGAAGAACCGATCCATAAATGCGGTATGAAACTCATCCCGATCAATGGGTCCTGCTCCAACTACCCTGCTATCCTTCCATTGCCTGAACCAAATGTGCAAAACCCCTTTCAACTGATATAAGGCTAAATCTGCGCAAATCCCCGGTCACCCCCATGATCGGGGTGATCTTCAGAACTTCATCAATAAATTCATGTGGATCCTCATCCACCTTTGACCTAAGGAACTCTGGAGGGTTCATCCTCAGAAAGTCTCTGACTCTCGCCGCTGCCGCATTCCCGTTCTGAGGGACATGCACTTCCGCCTGTTGGTTGACTTGGGTGGTCAAAGCCTGAGCTAGCATCTGTATGGATGCCCTAAACTCTGCGTGGGAAACCTGCTCGGGTACATGATCCTCAGGGGCTGGTGGGGCCTGCTGATGCCCATCCCCATTGCCACTCTCGTGGCCATTTCCATTCCCATTTCTTCTTCTGTTAACTCGGTAAGGAGGCATGATTCTGCAATGCATACAACACGAGTTAGAAGGATAGAGAGACATTTCATCGCACGACCTAGATCATAAAAGAAGGGAACATTTCCTTAAATGTTTCATAGCCTCTTCGTCATAAGTGTGGCGTGCTTCACACCCATAAAAAAGACTCTACTTAATGCGGCTTGCAGACACCTTAGGAAACTTCAAAACCTAATTCTTTGATACTAAGTTTGTCACAATCCGAACATAGGCCTGGATCGAGACATGGAAAAAAGAACCCCGAGAGGATCCATGGAATGAACATGACATCTAAGTTCAACATAATATATTCGGAATTCTAACATGTAACATAGAGGAAGTCTGAAAATCTAATAATGTCGAATAACTGAATACATAGAACAAGTATGAAGCTGAATACATACTATGTCTGATAAGCCTTTACTACTGAAGAATTGATGAGACAAGACCCCGACTAACTCACTAAAGTCTGAAACTGAAAATACTGAAAATACAACTGAAAAGAAGGACCCTTGAAAGATGAGGACTCACCAGCTCTAGCTAGAAAGCGCTAACACTGAGGATCTGGTTAACGACGGGACTGAGCCTAAATATCTGAGCCTGTATGATGAAATGATACAACATAGAGTATGTGGTCAGTACGTGGAATGTACTGAGCATGCAAGGTAAGTAAAACTGCTAAGTAAGTAAAATTAGAGATTATGCATATCATAATATTTCATCATAAGAGTCTGTGAGTAGGGCTTGCATGCTATTATCTGAAAACATGATTTTAACATAACTGAATATCATAATTGAATCGAATGACCCAAAGCTAAAAACTATTAATCATATGTAAAACTAGACATTAGGTCAAACCTGCTGAAAACATAGTAACATGACTGATGAACATGCATAACTGAAATCATGATGAGCAATGGGAGACTCGTCATATAACCGACATTACAACGATAGAGCTTACATGGTCCTTGACTATTACACTCAAGTGGTAGAGCCGTCCAAATCCTTCCCAGGGCTAAGGGCGCTACCATGATATCGATATCAAACTGAAGGCCCTTTGGGGGCAGGGGAAGCTCACAAGGAAGGTCTCAAATAATCTGAACATACCTATGTTGACACGTAGTTTTGAGGCATAAGGTTGACTGACCCTTAGCCTACTCGATGCTAGACACTACTCCCAAAAACATGTATATGCTCCCCATCATTTTTCTATGAAGATGACCATCATCTAATGAGGAAGCTGAATCATGACCTGGCATACATATTCTGAAAAAATAACATGAAGAGCCTTGGGCTCAAACCACACCACAAGCTGAAAATAGTGAGAGTCTAGACTCCATAACCATGTGGTAAGCTAATAACATGAACTTTAGATAAATCATGAAACATACTTGATCGTATGAGCTTTCCTAATACTTAAACATGCTTGACATAAACTTGATCATTCGAAAATATGAACATGGACATGACAAATTTGAAATCATACTTTCACAATATACATCTCATCATGATTGATACATATATCATAATCTCAACTTTCATGAACTTCCATGGGTGGGAATTATAATTTGTAAAAAAAAATGAAAACATGATTTGTAATTGAAAATATTGTAAAATATATCCATGAATCATAATTCAATATTAGAAACATGTATAGATCATATCCATGATTGATACTTAGAGAATTCACATGTTGGGTTAAAATCCCATAGATTCATCAACTAGAATTTTCATGAAATTGAGGAGAGATTGGGCATGGGTGTGGAGGAATACACCCATTCATAGCCCTACATACCCGGGAGAATCTGATTTCACAATCCTCTTGAGAGCCCAAAGGAATTTGGGGAAGAAATTGATGAATCTAGGCTTGATCAATCTTAGGAGCTTCTAGGATTGCATACATGGAGGAGAATAGGCATAGAATGAACTAAACCCTCTTAAAACACACTTATCTGAGCTTAAAACGACGTAGTTTAGGCCTTAGGAACTTAGAAATTACGAAAAATCCCTTAATAAATTCGCGAAAAATACACTCTGTCAGTCTCAATGAGAGAATGGATGACTCGTGGCCTGAGGGAACGAGTCGTGGTCTGCCTTTGGTGGCCTATACTTGAATTCACACCTCTAAGGGTCACTATGAGGGACACCACGACTCGTGGTGTACCCAATGACTCGTGGTGACCAAGTCATGACCTGTACTATCCAAACTCTTCACCTTCAAGCTCACCACTGACCACGAGAGACTTAACGACTTATGGTCTTGACCATGATTTCTGGCCTCTCCCATGGTCAACTTCTTGGCCCAAAAATCTTACCAACTCATCTTTCACTCCACGAGTCACCTATCAATTTGTGGTGCACCTCATGGGTCACTGGACGACTCGTCCTATGACCTGGTGCAGAAAATTCTATTTTCTTCGTTTTAACTCTCTGTTCTGGTCTTAGGGATTTCGGGGTATTACATATGAGAGTTAGGAAATGAGGAAAATCATTTATTTCCCCCTAAATCCCCTAATTTTTTACTCAAAATGATGTAGTTTAGGAGTTAGAATTTTAGGACTTTTTGAAAATACTCTTAATGACTCGACTGCAAAAATCACCTCGGCAGACTTGACGGGTGACACAATGACTTGTTACTTCACTTGACGGTTTGTTAGTCCCACCTGTTAAAACTGAAGGTAAATTTCAAATTTCTGATTTCTCTTAACGCCTCCACTTAACGATTCGTCATCACACTTAACGAATCCTTCCCCCAACTGTTAAGACTCTCTAAAACTCACATATTCTCCAACTTTCCTCACTTAATGGATCACCTAACAATCCATCAGGTGACTTGACAACTCACCTAATGAGTCTGACGAGCCCGCAAGTGTACAGGTCGTGCAAGTAATATAGTGGCTCTTTTTAAGAACCGGAATGTCGAACCCACAGGGACTGGACCCATTCCTCTAACTATCCA
>JACEIK010004510.1:61675-71702 GCA_018107945.1 Datura stramonium
GCTAAGTCCTACTCCCACTGGAAAACCTAAACTGAACTACTAGGCTGATAGCTCGAAACTGGGGTCCAAGACTAGTCAGGGACATATAACTGAAAGTACCCTGAGAGTCTTGTCGGACCAGATTCTGAAACTGGGTTCTAGACTGGTCAGAGCTGCTTATCTGGAAGCGTCGTAACCATCTAAGAACAACTATAAACTGAACTGGGGTCCTGAGGCTAGTCAGAGCTATATATCTAAAATGTCATGACCGCCTAATGGACCAATAAACTGGATTCTGAGTCTGATTCTGATAACTGGGAGACACCACTGACACCTCGAAAAAAGACTGGAGTCAAACTGATCAGTTGACAGTTTTTTAATAGTTTTGAACAGGTTCTACGTTCTAACTGAATTGAACTACTACGCAGCTAATAGAGAACCCAACTCATTCCAACAACACGGGAATTCCATAATATGGCAAAATTTCAAGAATTAAAGAAATCTTATCCGGCAAGGCTAAAATCATTCTTATCAATGGAGTATTTACTCAACACATAAACAATAAGAAATACTAGAAAATTCAGCCCAAATCACACTTCACAAACTAGATGGAATTTAATATACAAATAGTCTTTACTCGAAAATTTAGGACTTAAATTCACTTTGGCAAGAACATCAACAATTCAGGTAAGAATTGATGGAGATCATATCAATAATAAGCAAGGAGATCATTCTATGTGAAATTAACGAATAATAACATATAATTTCTCCGTATTTGAAAACTTAGGACTAAAACTGATAGAGAAGCTATGGGAGGGTTCGGGGGACACAAGGAAAGAACAATTTTCCTTGTTGAATTCCCACATACTTGAGTTGAAGTTTCTTGAAGGAGAAAACTTAGACTGCTGCAATGGAGGAAAAACCCTAGGCTTGCTTGAAGGGTTCTTGAGAGGAGAGCTTAAGATGATTTTCGGAAAACTTAGAGTGCGAATGAGGAATGAACCGTTTTTCCCCACTAATAGGTCTAAAATTATGACTTAAAATGACGTAGTTTGAAGTTTAGGAAAATAGGAAGTTACTAAATAGCCCTTAGAAAGTCGCAGCGAAAAACTGTCAGGTGACCCTAACGGGTCGTGGTGACACTCGTTAGGTACACTGCCTAACAATTGACTAGGGCTGGTAACGGGGGACCTAACGAGTCGTTATTGGTGACCACGACTCGTGGTCACCATCCGTCAAGTACACTGCCCAACTATTTAAATTCCTGACTCAGCCTGCTCACGAATGACCTAACAGGTTGTGGTGACTGACCACGACTCATGAGGTCTTTCGTTGGGTACACTATCTCTCCCTTATAAATTCTCAAACCTCCTTCCCATGGCTGACCTAACGGGTCGTTGGGTCTCTCAACGACTCGTTAGGTGAGTCGTTCTGTGACAATTTCTGCATATTTCCAGCTTTTCTGATTTAAGTCCCGCATCTAGTGTTTGAGTTTCCGGGGCATTACATAATTAATCAAATTTATAGCTATTAAATTTTTACTTATTTGTAAAAGGTTAAGAACTACTAATATTTAGTACTTTAAAATTGACTAAAAATTTGCTTCTTAACTTTTCCGTTATTTGAATTTTAAGTGATAAAAAGAGAGACCACACACACACACACACACACACACATATATTGAATGAACTCTGATTTTACTTATGATTTGGAGTAATTTTTTCATAGCATACGCTTAAGATGCTCATATTGAGTTTTTATTTCTTTTTCTCAAGTCACTTATTTTTTCTAAAAATATTGATATGGTTATCAGATCTCTATTTATTTGTAAGATGTAAGAACTCCTTAAATATTTAGTACTTCAAAATTGGCTAAAATTTTGCTTTTTAAATCTTTCTTTATTTGAACTAATATTAAAAGTTCTAATATTTAAAGAACACGTATTTTTCCATTTAACTGAATATGGTATTACATATTTTATAATTTCAATATTGTATGCAATCTTTTATATTGACGTGACCCACATGCAATGCACGTACATTAAACTAGTTATTCCTAATTTCTTGAATAGATTGCCGCATATGGTATTCACAAACTCAGTGCCATTATCTGTTCTGATTATTTTTACAGTCTGTCAAACTGAGTTTTAACATAAGTCAGAAATTGTTGAATTAAAAAACACCTAGACTTGGTTCTGAGCAAGAATATCCATGTCATTCTACTATGATCATCAACAACTGTTAAGAAGTATTTATTTCCATCAAATGTGAGAACTTTGTAAGGCCCCCACAAGTCCATATAAATCAGACAAAATGAGATTCTAGTCTGTTTAGCACAAGGACAAACTGGATATTCATTCACAATTTCAGAAATAGCATCTACTCTCAGAGGAAATAATTTCTGTAACACAGTAGTAGATACATGTCCAAATTTTTTATGCCACATTTCTTTATTTATTTTGGTACTAGAATCTAGGTGATACTGAGCATGCCTTGCTGATAGAGTGGGTTGTTTGCTATCTGATTTGCTTGTCAATATATATAGTCCATCATCCTCACCTTCCCACTGAAGAGCTCTTGAAAGACACAAAAGTCAAGGAAAAAAAGTGGCAGAACATTGTAATTCTTTTGTTAGTTTTGATACTGAAAGTAAGTTATAATTGAATTAAGGTATGTGAAACACATTTGTGACTGCGATCTTGTCACACAGAGTACTTCCTCCTGTATGTGTGTCGAAAATTGCTATCAATTACTGCAGTAATTTCTTTTAGCGTAATAAGTTGCTTAGTTTTAGGATTAAACTACTCTTTTGAATTTTAAATTTCTATTGGATAGATTAGTTTGTTGAGAAATTTTAGTTCTTTTAAATTTTAAATATTCAGATTTTCTTTCTTAAAATTGGCTATTTAAAGCTCTCCTATGCTTAAGAAAAATATAGAGACATTTTCAGCCTTTTTTGCTGCACCATCTTTTTTGTAACAAAGATTCATGTTACAAAAGTGTGCAAATTCAGAGACCCTCAAACAGTTCTCAAGCACAAACAGCATAAGTAGAAATTAAGAAGGAGGAACGTTTTAAAATTGCAGCAACTGAGCAAAGGAGGAGTGTTGAAAATTGTTATCAGTTACTGCAGTAATTTCTTTTAGCATAATAAGTTGCTTAGGTTTAGAATTAAACTACTTTCTTGAATTTTAATCTTTTATTGGATAGATTAGTCTGTTGAGAAATTTTAGTTCTTTTAAATTTTAAAAAATATGCAGATTTTCTTTCAACCTGGCTATTTGAAGCCCTCCCATGCTTAAGAAAAATATAGAGAGACATTTCAACCTTTTTTGCTGCACCATTTTTTTAAAAAGACCAACAATGTGGGGGGATATATACCCATTGGGTAAGAAGACTCTTCTTGGATTATCAGTCTTAGAGACTGTATGCTTGTCTACAAGCTTGTAGGCTATCCACCTGATTCCAAATACAAAAGTAGGCTATCCACCTGATTCCAAATACAAAAAGGAAGGCAATAGTAGTGCACCATCTTTTTAAAAAGACCAACAATGTGTTACTAAGGATATATACGCATTGGGTAAGAAGACTCTTCTTGGATTTTCAGTCTTAGAGACTGTATGCTTGTCTAATAGACTAAGGTCTGCTACCATAAGATTGGTAGCACCTGTGTCCACTATCCAATCCCGACTTCTACTGGATATCATCAGTGCAGTGCTGACACCTGCTATGTCAACTGACTCAGTGTTCTCTATTTCATTTACTGAGTGAATATCTATACCTGCTATATTAGCTAAAAGAGTGGAGGTTGAGTGAGGTGACTCCAAATTCTTGTTCAAGAACTGAAGGATTTGCTGGTACTGATCCTTTGTGAGATTGCAGGAGTCCATTTGGTTGAGCTGGTTGACTTGAGAGCATGATGCCTGGCCTGAATTCTGACCACCAAAGAATGAACTTTTGTTGTAAGTATGACCTAATGCATCAAACCCCTCAGAATTTTCTGTTACCACATTGTGTGCTGCACCATTATTGCCTTTCTTTTTGTATTTGGAGTCAGGTGGATAGTCTACAAGCTTGTAGCAGTTTTCTTTGATGTGACCTTAGAATTAACAGAATTCACACTGCAAATTGTGGATCTTCTTGAACCTCTGATTTCCACTTTTCCTAGAGTACATTACTGCATCATAGGAACTTTGTGCAATAGCTGGATTGGCTCCCAATATCCTTGAGGCAGAGGTGACAGACTTCTGGCCTTCATCACTAATCACCATGGAGTATGCTTGATTCACCGTTGGCATTGGATTCATTAGCAAGATTTGACTTCTTGCGTGCATGTAAGAGTCATTTAAACCCATTAGGAACTGAAACAACTTAAGTTTCTGAAGATGTTGAATACACTCTTTAGGTTTTTCACAACCACAAGTGGTAGCACGAACCAATGCTTCAACCTATTCCCGTAAACCCTTGATTTAGAGTAGTATACAGACACTGAATTAGTTCCTTGACTCAGTGTTGCAATTTCCTTCTGAACATTGAATGTTCTTGACTCATCCACCTTGTTAAATCTTCATACAAGTCATCCCACAGATTGTTAGAGGCATACATTATTCCCCCTAACAGACCTTTAGCAACTGAGTTAATAATCCAAGGCTCTCTAAATCTGGAATTTTCTTTAGTGCATGAACCATCCACCAACCCCAACTTATTTCTTACTAACAGTGTGATTCTAATAGACTTATATCGCATAGTGTATGAATATTCTATTTTTATTTTGTATTTCTTTCAAATTGTTGAAATAGAACTTGTTCCTCTCGTTGCTAATGTTACTATTTTATTTCATTATTCTCGACACCAATTTGTTGAAAAGAAATGATTTGAATGCCAATTACATCTGAGGCATGCAAGAACAGCGGATGGTTGTAATCAATTCTAGGAGTCGGGTGAGCATTGTTTCCATTGTTCTGGACAGGCTGAGTTCCTTCAATTCCTTCATTGATCGCCATTTTTCAGGACTTGAAATCTTGTGACCGACAACACATGATTGTGAGATTTTGCGGAAGATAGAGGTCACGAGTCGCAGAATCAGGCTCGAGTTGCAAGCTTCTGCTATGGTACCATAAAATTGTTGGAGAGGTATCTCCAATCTAAGAACCCTAATTTCTGGGAGAGAAAGAAGAAGATGATAGCAGGAGGAAGAAGAAGTGATAGAGGGAGATATGAATTGATCAGTAATTGTGTATGCAATAATCCATCCAATACAATGAGAATATATACTTCAGCCTAAGCCTCTAAGAGATGGGAATTGACTAATTAACCACCTTCCGGACTCGACAGTTAGTTAGCTAACTAACTTCTAATAAACAAATTTAAAAAATAAAAGACTGTTTTACCCCTTTACTTAACACAAAGTTCTAACTATGCTTAACATTAAGGCTATATAAAGAATATAAAATCTGCTTACCATTCAAAGCTACTTGATCTGAAAACAATCAGTTTTAGTATTTGGATCATCCCGGATAGCCTTTATATGGAAGTAAATCAGTAAGATTTTGAACTGGAAAATTCCATATTGTGAGGCTTGATTGGAATTCTTTTCTTTATCTTTGCTGTTTATCTTTCTATTGGCTTTGGATGTGGGGGTGTTTCTCGGTCTCTCTCTTTGTTGTTTTCTTTTGTTGTGGGTGGGTTTGGGGGCGCCCACTATTCTGATTTTGGATCCTGAACGTTTATATGATGAAGTTTGACAAAACGAAATGATAATGATCTTTTGGTGATACTCATTTTCCTTCTTCTATAAATCAAGCACCCCCTCTAACTTTATACTATAGATGTTCTTCCCCTGCTATTTCACAATCTAGTAATTTTATAAATGTAGCGTCTATTTTACCTCTATATATTTTTTTGATAACCATGGTGTCCGAGCCAGCTTTCGCACATCTTGACTAATTTCACGGGATACCTGCCACCTCTGACTAACAACAAGAATTAGGTTAACTGTATTCACCAAGGAGACCTCATGGTTTTCAATCCCCTGCATTGACCACTAGGCCACACCCTTGTATGCATTTTGCCTCTAGATTATTATCCTCATATCTTTTATGGATATTTTTTTTGGTATCATGATTTTGTCTTTCTTTTTTCATTTATATCAGGGGACTCTCTTATATAGAAACTGAAGTGTCATTCCCATGGTCAAAATTAGTAAGTTGTAATAAAATACATTTGTTAATGACATTGAACAATGAAGTTCTCATAACAACAATTGAATTTAGATAGTGGTCTCAAATAAAAAAGAGGGTCTCAAATACTCAATGCACTTAATGCTAAAGTAAAAAATTGGTTAAGATAGCGGTAGAAATTCTAACAAATTTTAACTTGTCACAAAAGAAAAATTATAACAAATTTTTAGTGAATGAATTTAGAATCACTATTATTAGCGTATAGCCACAAGGCTTCCTAGTTTCAGTTAACTTAGGATTGTTTAGTTTAGTTTGAGTATATTCAGTTATTATTTATATTTCGGTTTATTATTTAATTAGGATACTTCAGTTGTCTTTAGCAAGGAATCTATCTTTTTATTGTAAACTCTATTTAAAGAGTTATTTATCGTCATTAATAAATAGAGCTTTTCATGGCTTCACTAAGCATTTATATGTGAAGGATCTACAAACGCGGAAACCATTGGTGCACGGTCGACTCAACAATGGACTATACGAGTGGCCTACCCTCCAACCCCAAGCTCACATGGCCATCCCATCTACTCCGCTCACCATCTGGCATCAATGCCTTGGTCACCCACATTCTAGAATTCTTAAGTTTATTTTAAATAAATTCTCTCTGCCATTTAATGAGCGAGACAAACTTTCTTATTGTAATTCTTGCTTATCAAATAAATCTCATCGTCGTCCATTTTCTCAATTATCTTTATGCAGCACCAAACCACTTCAAATTATTTTTAGCGATTTGTGGGGCCCTTCCCCAGTCTTATCCCTCGACAAAAAATTATATTATTGTATTTTTGTTGATCATTATACGAAATACACTTGGCTTTATACACTTAAGAACAAAAGTGAAGTTAAAGAAATCTTTCAAAAATTCCATCCCCTTATGGTGAAACATTTCAACACGAAAATTCTTTCCCTCTATACCGATGGCGGAGGAGAATACAAAAGTCTTGACTCTTATCTCTCGCTTCACGGTATTGAACATTTCTCCACCCCACCCTACACCCTACATGAAGCATCCCTGCCACCTCAATTTTGGTCCTTCGCTTGTTATCATTCTGTCTACCTTATCAACCGCTTACCTGCTTCCCACCTAGAAAATTACTCACCATTCCAACGCCTACTTGACAAATCACCTAACTATAGCTCTCTACGAATTTTTGGTTGCCTATGCTACCCTTGGCTCAAGGTGTATGCGAAAAATAAACTTGAATCAAAGTCTAACCCATGTGTCTACCTTGGTTTCTCCCTATCACACCGCTGTCACCAATGCTATGACCCAACTTCCGCCAAAGTATACTTATCCCGCGATGTACGATTTGTCGAAACTAATTTTCCTTTCAAAACTATGTTTTCCAAGTTTACAGTTAATTCATCTAATTTAACTTGGGAAAATATTATACCACCACACCTTCCAACCAACTTGCCAAATATTAATTATCCCATGGTTCCAGATTTGTCCTCTCCTTCTCCTATAATAAGTTCCTCTCCCACTCCTACTACCACTTCTATTCCCTCATCCCAATTAATGTTGGACACTGCCCAGGCAGTGTTGCACGACCAAATTACGTCCCGCCCAATTCCCTCTCCTAGACCAACTCCACCTCACCTAGAATTATCGACAATTCCCTCTCCCACTCAAACAACAACGTCCCAGCCTCCTATATTTTGTTCCCTCCCCTGCGATGCAGCAGTGTCACAAACTGCTCACCTTCCTCTCCGCGTCTATCAGCGATGCAACACAATCCAACCACCACCGATGGGTTCTTCGACAGATTCTGCTGGAATTGACCCATCCCCGCCCCACCGCCCATCCNCTCTCAACATAACATATTCAAACCCAAACAAATTTTTGATTACCTGGCCACATTGAATCCCACAATCACACCCACCACAGTCAAACAAGCACAAAAATATCCCGTGTGGTGTGAGGCGATGAAACAAGAATTTGATGCTTTAATTAAAAACCAGACTTGGGAACTTGTTCCTCCTAACTCGATTAAAAATATTATTTATTGCAAGTGGCATTTCAGGATTAAACGCAATGCCGATGGCTCCATAGACAGGTACAAAGCCAGACTGGTTGCGAAAGGGTTCACTCAGCGACCTGGTATTGATTTTCATGCGACGTTCAGCCCTGTCGTTAAGCCTACCATGGTTCGCATAGTTCTCTCTATCGCAGTTCGTCGGAACTGGCACATCCAACAACTTGATGTCAATAATGCCTTTCTCCAAGGTTCATTGGATGAAGAGGTATTCATGGATCAACCTCTGGGACACCACCTTTCCAAACCATGTCTGCAGGCCGCGAAAGACGATTTATGGTCTGAAACAAGCCCCTCGGGCTTGGTACAATGCTCTGATAGGTTACCTTGAGTCCATGGGATTTGTCAAAACGAAATCTGATGCATTACTCCTAGTTAGACGTGGACTAGCAGATACTATGTTCATCCTGATATATATGGATGACATCATTGTCACAGGGTCCAGCCAAGTTTGCGTTGATCATATTATCAAATCTCTTGCATCTCAATTCTCTATTAAAGACTTGGGCACTCTTCATTTTTTTCCTTGGTGTTGAGGTACTGCGCAGCTCTGACGGCCTGATTCTCTCGCTAGCAAACTATGTCAATGACATCTTGAATGATGAAAAGATGAATGTTTGCAAAAGCGTTCACATGCCTATGAGTTCTTCTGAGCCACTCACTGTCACTGATGGTTCTAACCTGACTGACGCTACTCGCTATTGTCGAGTTCTGGGCAAACTTCAATATTTATCATTCACTAGACCGGATATAGCATTTGCAGTCAACATATTGTCACAATTCATGCAAGCACCTACATAAATTCACTGGAAGGCTGTGAAATGTATTCTTCGTTATCTCCGTGGTACAATCCAGTTGGGACTCCAAGTAACTCCCACAGATGACTTTAAACTGCATGTATATTCAGATGTGGATTGGGGTGGTGACATCAATGACCGCGTCTCCACATCTGGCTACATACTGTTCCTTGATCGCAACCCAATTAGCTGGTCTTCCAAGAAACAAAACATTGTCTCTCGCTCTTCCACTGAGTCTGAATATAGAGCAGTTGCCCATTCCCTTGCTGAATCATTATGGGTCACTGGTCTTTTGAAAGAGTTGTACCATCCGGTTCATCAATTGTCCACTATTTATTGCGACAACTTGGGGGCCACCTTTCTTAGCAAAAATCCGATCCTACATAGCAAAGCCAAACATGCCGCCATTGACTTCCACTTTGTTCGTCATCATGTTGAAACAAACAGGGTTCGTGTTGTTCATATACATAGTGCCAATCAAGTTGCTGACACGCTCACCAAGCCGCTGCCCAAGCCATCCTTTAATCGCAATCCATTCAAGTTAGGCTTAGTTTCCCATAGCCTAACTTGAGGGGGCGTATTAGCGTATAGCCGCAGGGCTTCCTGGTTTTAGTTAACTTAGGATTGTTTAGTTTAGTTTGAGTATATTTGGTTATTATTTATATTTCGGTTTATTATTTAATTAGGATACTTCAGTTGTCTTTAGCTAGGAATCTTTCTTTTTATTGTAAACTCTGTTTAAAGAGTTATTTATTGTCATTAAAAACATAGCTTTTCATGGTTTTACTAAGCGTTTATAACTATTAAGTACAAAATGGCACCAAGTTGTTGGTAAAAGTTATAAGATAAAGGGGCAAAGGGAAAGGGAACATAGAGTCAAGTTTAGGGGTGGGCGTTCGGTGTTTCGGTTCGGTTTTTTCAAATTTCGGTTCGGTTTTTTCGGTTTTCGGTTATGGAAAAGGAACACCAAACACCGAACCGTT
>JACEIK010004511.1:31803-53272 GCA_018107945.1 Datura stramonium
GTACAATTTACATGAGAATGTACACACATTGTTGGACAAACAAGGCAAAAGCTATACATTTGAGTATCAATTTGGCATATAAATATGCCCCTGATCAAGTGTGCCTGTAGGTCGCGTCGTTTCCTACCTTAAGGCCATAAAGATGATTTCGAAGTGTTGTTTATACCATCTAGTTATGGTTAAGGATGCTGTGTTCGAAACCCCAACTATCCAGTCAGTTCCTATCATGTGTGAGTATTCAGAGGTGTTTCCATATGATTTACCGGGAATCCCTCCCGAGCAAGAGATCGATTTTTGTATTGACCTTCTTCCCGATATGCAACATATATCTATCCCTCCTTACAGAATGGCCCCAGCCGAGTTAAAGGAGTTGAACGAGCAGTTGAAGGATCTTCTAGACAAGGGATTCATCAGACCTAGCAAATCCCTATGGGGTGCACCGGTTCTCTTTTTCCGAAAGAAGGATGGTTCTCTTCTTATGTGTATTGATTATCGGCAATTGAAAAAGGTTACAATGAAGAATAGGTATCCTATCCCTAGGATTGATGATTTGTTTGACCAGCTTCAGGGTGCCAAGTGCTTTTCGAAGATAGACCTCAGATCCGGATATCATCAGTCAGAGTCAGGGAGAGTGACATCCCGAAGAAAGTCTTTTGGAATCGGTATGGTCACTATGAGTTTGTAGTTATGTATTTTGGATTAATGAATGCTCTTGTAGCTTTTATAGATTTGATGAACAGGGTGTTCAAGCCATATCTGGATATGTTCGTGATTGTGTTCATAGATGACATCCTTATATACTCTCGGAGCGAGGAGGAGCATGCCGCTAATTTGAGAGTGGTTCTATAGACTCTTAAGGATCGCCAATTGTATGTTAAGTTCAACAAATGTGAGTTCTGGTTGAACTCGGTGGCCTTTTTGGGTCATGTGGTGTCAAGTGAGGGTGTTCAGGTGGACTCTCAAAAGATAGAAACGGTCAAGAATTGTCCTAGACCAGTGAATCCTTCGGATATCAGGAGTTTCTTGGATTTAGCTGGTTATTATAAGAGATTTGTTGAGGGGTTTTCATCAATTGCAGCCCCGCTAACTAAGTTGACCCAAAAGAAAGTTAGGTTTCAATAGTCGGAGGCTTGTGAGAAGAGCATCCAAAAGTTGAAGACTCGACTCACCTCAACACTAGTGTTGACCCTACCTAAGGGTACCGATGGGTTTGTGGTATATTGTGACGCTTCGATGATCAACCTTGGTTGTGTATTGATGCAGCAAGGTAAGGTTATAGCATATGCTTCCAGGCAGCTAAAGGTCCATGAAAAGAACTACCCGACTCATGATCTAGAATTAGCAGCGGTAATATTTTCCTTGAAGATTTGGATACACTATTTGTACGGGGTCCATGTGAAATGTGTTTACGGACCACAAAATCCTACAATACATGTTTGCCCCGAAGGATCTAAATCTGCACCAGAGGAGGTGGTTGGAGCTATTAAAGGACTATGATACGAGTATCCTTTATCATATTGGCAAGGCAAATATGGTGGTAGATGCTCTTCGTTGGGAAACACTACAAGTCATGATGTCGCCCGTGGTGACCTCCCTTNATTAAAGGACTATGATACGAGTATCCTTTATCATATTGGCAAGGCAAATATGGTGGTAGATGCTCTTAGCAGGCTTTTCATGGAGACTGTATCTCATGTATATGAGGAGAGGAAAGAGTTAGTAAAGGATGTGCACCGACTTGCACGACTAGGAGTTCATCTGGTTGAATCAACAGATGGTGGTGTCATTGTTTAGAATGGATCAAAATCATCTTTGGTGACCGATGTTAAGGCTAGGCAATATGAGGATTCTATTTTGGTGAAGTTGAAGGAAGCCGTTCAGAATTAGAAAGTAGAGGTTTTCTCCAAAGGGGGAGATGGTGTGCTCTGATATCAAGGTTGTTTGTGTGTACTGGATGTTGGTGACTTGAGGGAGCGTATGTTGCATGAAGCTTATGGTTCCAGATACTCTATACATCCAGGTGCCACCAAGATGTACTGTGACCTACGGGAAGTCTATTGGTGGAATGGCATGAAGAAGGACATAGCTGAGTTTGTGGCTAAGTGTTCGAATTTTCAATAGGTGAAGGTCAAATACCTAGAGGTGTGCTTCAAGACATTAGTATCCCTACTTTGAAGTGGGAGGAGATCAATATGGACTTCATTATAGGGTTACCTCGTACACGCTGACAGTATGACTCTATTTGGGTGGTTGTGGACAGGTTGACTAAAGCAGCTCATTTCTTATCGATTAAAACTACTGATTCAGCAGAGGATTATTCTAAGTTGTATATCCAGGAGTTAGTTCGGTTTCATGGAGTTCCATTGTCCTTCATATCATATAGAGGTAGTCAGTTTACCTCCTAGTTTTGGAGATCATTTCAAAAGGGACTCGATACCCAGGTTATGCTTAGCATAGCATTCCACCCGAAAATAGATGGTCAGGCGGAGCAGACTATACAGTCTCCCGAAGACATGTTGAGATCTTGTGTGATAGATTTGAAGGGTAGTTGGGATGATCATTTGCCTCTTATTGAGTTTCCATGTAATGAAAGCTACCATTCCAGCATTCAGATGGCTTCGTTTGAGGCTCTTTATGGGCGGAGGTGTAGATCACCTATTGGTTGGTTCGAAGTCGGTGAAGCTGTGATGATAGGACCAAATTCAGTTCATGCGGCCATGGAGAAAGTTTAGCTTATAAGGGACAGGTTGAAAACAACTTAGAGTCACCAAAAGTCCTATGCGGATGTGAGGAGGAGGGAGCTTGAGTTTGAAGTTGAGGATTAGGTGTTTCCGGAGGTATCTCCAATGAAAGGAGTAATGAGGTTTGGAAACAATGGGAAACTCAGTCCCCATTATGTTGGTCCATATCGAATTGTGAAATGGGTTGGCAAGGTAGCACATGAATTGGAGTTTCCTTTAAGAATTAGCTTCAGTTCATCTAGTTTTCTATGTATCGCTCCTGAAGATGTTTTTGGGTGATCCATCTCTGGTTGTTCTGGTGGACAATGTCGGTGTGAAAGACAGACTTAGTTATGAGGAGGTTCTTGTATAAATACTTGATCGGCAGGTTCAGAAGCTAAGAAACAAGGAAGTAGCCTCAATCAAGGTTTTGGGGAGGAATCAGCATGTTGAGGGGCTATGTGGGAAGCTAAAGCAAATATGATAGCTAAATACCCGCATCTATTCCCTTCCGGCTCAGTTACTGGTTGAGGTATCAGTTTCCTCCTTAGTATCCTATTCCGTTTCATGTTCAGTTCATGTTTCCCCAGTTTCCTTCATGACAATGTATGTATGTGTGATTTATGCATTCAATTCTAGCATGTGTTCTTGTCCGGAATTAATTACTCCATCAGTTTTCAGCTAGTATTTGGCATGGTAGCTGCATTTTTCCCATATTTTCAGTATGTTTACCCATATTCAAGAATGAATGTTCCCAAGGGGGAGATATTGTAATACCCTGAAAGTGCCTAAGACTAGACTCGGGATTTGAAATAAAAAGTAGCAGAAATATAAGTTTTTATTCTCAGAACGAGTCATTGTACGAGTCTTTGGTGGGAATAACGACCCATTGGAGGTGTCCGTGGTGACAATCTACAGAGTAGGCTAGGGAAATAACGGGGCTGAAGATGACCCGTTGGTTGAAGTAACAGATCATTGGAATGAGTCATTAGGAGGATGGTCTTGGTAAAAAGGGATTGGCACGAGTCATAGGACGACTCGTTGTAAGAAGGGACGAGTCATTATATGGTCTCATAGGAAGGTTTTCGGAAAAGGGAAAGTGGTGAAAACGGATGGTTTCCACGAGTCATTGGATCTAGGTACTACTCATGGAACCTGTCGTGGTAAGTGGTCTTGGATTGTGTTTACAGACCACAAAAGCCTATAATACGTGTTTACCTAAAAGGATCTGAATCTGCGCCAGAGAAGGTGGTTGCAGCTGTTGAAGGACTATGATATGAGTGTCCTTTATCATCTGGGCAAGTCAAATGTGGTGGTAGATGCTTTTAGTAGGCTTTCCACGGAGTGTGTACCTAATGTAGATGAGGAGAGGAAAGAGATAGTAAAGGATGTGTACCGACTTGTACGACTAGGAGTTCATCTGGTTGACTCAATGGATGGTGGTGTCATTTTTCATAATGGATCAAAATCATCTTTTGTGACCGATGTTAAGGCTAGAAAAGATGAGGATCCTATTTTGGTGAAGTTGAAGGAAGCCGTTCAGAATCAGAAAGTAGAGGTTTTCTCCAAAGGGGGAGATGGTGTGCTCTGATATCAAGGTCGTTTGTGTGTACTGGATGTTGGTGACTTGAGGGAGCGTATGCTGAATGAAGCTCATGGTTCCAGATACTCTATACATCCAGGTTCCACCAAGATATACTGTGACCTACGGGAAGTCTATTGAATGAATGGCATGAAGAAGGACATAGCAGAGTTTATGGCTAAGTGTCTGAATCGTCAATAGGTGAAGGTCAAAGACCTGGAGGTGTGCTTCAAGACATTAGTATTGCTACTTAGAAGTGGGAGGATACCAATATGGACTTCATTATAGGGTTGCCTCATACACGCTGACAGTATGACTCTATTTGGGTGGTTGTGGACAGGTTGACTAAAGCAGCTCATTCCTACCGGTCAAAACTATAGATTCAGCAGAGGATTATGCTAAGTTGTTTCTTTAGGAGTTAGTTCGATTGTATGGAGTGCCCTTGGCCATCATACCAGATGGAGGTAGTCAGTTTACCTCCTAGTTTTTGAGATCATTTCAAAAGGGACTCGGTACCCAAGTTAAGCTTAGCATAGCATTCCACTCGCAAATAGATGGTCAGGCGGAGCGAACTATACAGTCTCCCGAGGACATGTTGAGAGCGTGTGTGATAGATTTGAAAGGTAGTTGGGATGATCATTTGCCTCTTATTGAGTTTTCACATAAAAACAACTACCATTGCAGCATTCAGATGGCTTCGTTTGAGGCTCTTTATGGGCATAGGTGTAGATCACCTATTGGTTGGTTCGAAGTCGATGAAGCTGCGATGATAGGAGCAGATTCAGTTCATGAGGCCATGGAAAAAGTTTAGCTTATAAGGGACAGGTTGAAAACAGCTAAGAGTCACCAAAAGTCCTATGCGGATGTGAGGAGGAGGGAGCTTGAGTTTGAAGTTGAGGATTGGGTGTTTCTGAAGGTATCTCCCATGAAGGGAGTAATGAGGTTTGGAAAGAAAGGAAAAATCAGTCCCCGTTATGTTGGTCCATACCGAATTGTGAAACGGGTTGGCAAGGTAGCATATGAATTGGAGTTGCTTTCAGAATTAGCTTCAGTTCATCCAGTTTTCCATGTATCGCTCTTGAAGAAGTGTTTGGGCGATCCAGCTCTGGTTGTCCTGGTGGACAGTGTCGGTGTGAACTATATCCTTAGTTATGAGGAGGTTCTGGTAGAAATACTTGATCGACAGGTTCGGAAGCTAAGAAAAAAGAAAGTAGCCTCAGTCAAGGTTTCGTAGAGGAGTCAACATGTTGAGGGGGCTACATGGAAAGTTGAAGCAGATATGATGGCTAAATATCTGCATCTATTCCCTTTCGTCTTAGTTATAGCTTGAGGTATCAGTTTCCTCCTTAGTATCCTACTCCATTTCACGTTCAGTTCATGTTTCCCCAGCTTCCTTGATGACAATGCATGTATATGTGATTTATGAATTCCGTTCAGGCATGTATTCTAGTTCGGAGTTAATTACTCCGTCAGTTTTTAGCTAAAATATTCAGTATTTGGCATGCTAGTTGCATTTTTCCCAACTTTTCAGTATGTTTACCCATATTCAAGAACGAATGTTCCCAATGGGGAGATATTATAATACCCTGAAAGTGCCTAAGACTAGACTCGGGATCTGAAATAAAACGTAGCAGAAATCTGAGATTTTCTTCTTAGAACGAGTCGTTGTACGATTCATTGGTGGGACTAACGACCCGTTGGAGGTGTCCATGGTGACAATCTATAGAGTAGGCTGGGAAATAACGGGGCTCAAGATGACCCGTTGGTTGAAGTAAAATATCATTGGAATGAGTCGTTATGAGGATGGTCTTGGTAAAAAGGGTTTGGCACGAGTCATAGGACGACTCTTGTCAGAAGGGACGAGTCATTATATTGTCCCGTTGGAAGGTTTTCGGAAAAGGGACAATGGTGACAATGGATGGTTGCCAAGAGTCATCGCAACTAGGTACGACTTGTGGAACCTATTATGGTAACAGGTCTAGGATTGGAACCTAGGCTGAGACAACGAGAGAAACAACGACTCGTGGAAGCCTGCAACGACCTGTTAGATCAGTCTTAGTCACAACCAGTGCAGATTTTTTAGGTTTTCCTTTAATTGTATTTTCGTCATTCATAAGCCCTAAGGTCCTAAACTACATCATTTTAGGCTCCGAATAGTGTGTGTTAAGGGGGGTAAGTTCATTCCAAGAACCCACACTCCATGCATGAAACCTAGATCCTTCCTTGAAGATCAAGTTTGAGGAATTTCATCAAATTCTCTTCAATTTCCTTTGGGCATTCAAGTGGGAGTGTGAAATTGATTTACCCAGGTATGTGAGGCTATGAATGGGAGTTCCTTTCATTCCCATTCCCTAGATTCTTCTAAATACAACGAATTTCAATTCTAGATTCAAGTTTCATGATCTTATGGGATTTATTCCAATTCTTGTGAAATTCTCTATGATCTATCTATGGGTCAATTCCCTCAATGTATTAAATCATATTTTNATCTTGATCTTCTTAATTAGCCCAATTATGATTTATGCTTTATGATTTGATTTCTCTCAAGTACTTATCATGGATTTATGAAATGTCAAGTTTATACATGCTTTACAAGTATGCATGGATTTCATGATTTATGGATTTATGACTTTTGGCCAACTTATGAGCCCTTATTCATGGACAATCATGTATTTCAAGTATGATCAAGTATGTTATGTTATAATTGGCAATGTACTTTATGAATGATTTATGATTATGATATGATCCATGTGAATGTTTTTCTAGTGTCTAGCACCGAGTAGCTCGGCGTTCAAAGAAGTACGCTGATGTATCAGAACTATGTGCCAGCGTAGGTTTATATATATCCAAATGTTAATGGATACCCTTTTTGTGATATCACATACTGCACGTCCCTTGCCTAGCAAGCTTGGGACGGCTCTGGGCACTTGAGTGAGATAGTTGGGGCATCACGTAAGCTCTATCATAAAGGTGTCATTTATGACGAGTACTCCCATTGTTCCTCATGATTTAAGCATGGTTATGTTTATGATTATGATTATGACTGATTTATGAATGTTTTGAAAACCTTGAGCCTCATGTTTTCATTATTATATTTACTTCATGATCATGCTATCCTACTCATATGAACTCTTACGTGTTTTAACTATCCATTTTTACTTACCTTACATACTCAACACATTCCAAGTACTGACCGCATACTTTATGTTGTATCGTATCATGATACAGGTCTGAGGGATCAGTCTCAATCATATCATTAGCCCCTACTTCCCTCTTAGATTTGTCCAGCTGGTGTTGGTGTTATACCCCGAGAACCCAAGGATCAAACCCGAAAGTGAAAACGGAGAAAAACTGAAAATTCGCACCAGGTCACAGAACGACTCATGAGGTGAGTCGTGAGGAGTGACCGAAAGGAGTGAAGTGACTCGTGGTCAGCTTGGATTGGCAAAGTCTGAGTGAGGAGGCCACGGACCTGACCACGAGTCGTGGTCAGACCTCACGACTTGTGAGGTCACATGTGGTCAACCTAAGAGGATTGGAAAAATTGGGATGGGCAGTGTAGGCCATAGAAGGTGACCACGAGCCGTGGTGTGACCTCACGACTCGTGAATTCACCCGCGGGGTTCCTTTGGAAGATTGCAAAGTGGACTCAACAGCTCAAGGCAATGAGTCGTGCCCTGTGGCAATGACCCGTTAGGTCCCTCGTAAGGAATGACGACCAGGGATTTCCTGCATTTTAATGAGGGTGTTTCCGTAATTTCCTAAGTCCCTAATGCCTAAACTACGTCGTTTTGGTTATTTCCTGAGTGTAATAAGAGGATTTAAATCCCTATTGCATGCCCATTCTCATGCAAGGATTCTAGAGATGTTTTTGGGAGATTCAAGGCCTTCTTCCCCAAATATTTATCAAATTCTTTGTGGGTGTTCATGGAACTTTAAGTCCATCTATTTCCAGGTATATAGGGTTTTAAAATGGGTGGAATCTTCCTCACCTATGCCCAATTTCACGTAAATTCACGAATTCTCCTACTCAAATTCTATGGGGTTCTACCCAAAGCATGACAATGTGATTTCTTCTTATGGGTATAATTTAATTGAGTGTTTAATCATTAAATTATGAATGATGGGCAGGTTTTATTATTATTTTCTTTAATTCATGTTTCATGC
The DNA here is from genome assembly GCA_018107945.1 of Datura stramonium. Taxonomy (NCBI): domain Eukaryota; kingdom Viridiplantae; phylum Streptophyta; class Magnoliopsida; order Solanales; family Solanaceae; genus Datura; species Datura stramonium. Next base: position 40,273 of record JACEIK010004511.1, read on the forward strand.
TTCTAAATCTAAATTGCCCATTTATGAAAGTTCATGGAAATTATGATTTATGATGAATATTCATTATTTTAAGTTTATTGATTATAGAAATGCATGAATCAAAGTTGCACATGTTTATGAGCATATTTTTAAAGAATTGAGTATGATGAAGCATTGGGCAATGCCCACATGATGAAGAGTGATTTATGAGTTATGAAACGAATTTCATGATTTATCGATTTATGGTGTTGGCTGATAAAAAGGGCCTTGATTCTTGGCTAAGCATGTATAAAGGGGATCAATGATGATAACTGTTATATCTTAGCCAATGAATTTTTTATGCATGATGTTAATGGTTTATGTATAAGCCTATATGCTTGTTTTTGGGAGTCGTGTCTACCACCGAGCAACCCAACATTCAAAGGATTTTGTCGGTATCTCATAACCACGTGCCACCGTGGGTTGTAAATGATATGATGTATTAGTAATAATCTCCTCAAATATGATATCACGCCTTATGCAAAACCCTTGCCTGGAAAGCCAGGGTCGGCTCTGCCCACTTGAGTGAGACAATGGAGCATCATGAAAGGCTCTACCATGATAGTGTCGGTTATGACGAGTCCTCCCATTGTTCCGCATGTTTTATGCACTTTTTATATTTATATTATTGGCTCAAGTTATATTATGATAAAGTTATTTACGATTATGATAATGAATGATTTGCAAGTCTTGAGCCCTATGTTTTATTTCGAAGATTTTGATGCAAGCATGATGTCCTCCTCTTATGTTACTTATGAGTTTTACTTTACTTTTAAAATGTCTAGTTTACTTACCTTGATTTCTTAGTACATTCCACGTACTGACCGCATACTTTCTATTTTGTATCGTTTCATGATATAGGGACTGAATCTCAGGCTCATCCTCCTCTTTAGTCCACCCCAGCCTACGATATCAGCTTATTGGTGAGTCTTCCTGTTCTAGGGGCCGTTTGATAGACTTTCGTGTTGTTTATGTTTCAGTACTGGTCAGGTTAGTTGGGGACGTTGTCCCGTCAACCCACCTTATGTTTTGGAGGCTTTCGGACAAGTATGTAGTATTCAGCTGTGTAAACGTTTGGTATTTCTTGATGCTATGTTATGATTACATTTCTGCTATATCCTTATGATTTTTGTTCTGCTTATTTGACTGAGAATAGTTGTATGCATGAGCCATGGGTCGACTTGGGGTCCCTCGTGGTCCCTTGTCCCATGTCTACGATCCGGGTGTATGTTCGGGTCGTTAAAAACTTGGTATCCGAGCAATAGGTTTTGAAGTGTCCTAAGGAGTCCAAAAGCCGCGTTAGGTAGAGCTTTTTTCATAGGTGTGAAGCGCGCCACACCTATGACGAAGAGGCTACAGAATGTTTTAGGAAATGTTCCCTTCTTTCATGATCTATGTCGTGCGATGAAAAGCCTTTCCATCCTTCTAATTCGTGCGATTCGCGATTGCAGAATTATTAGCTCCTAAAAGAATGAACGGAAGGAGGAATGGAAATGATGAAGGCCACGGAGATGGAAATGACCATAGGCATCAGCAATCCCCACCTGTTCTGGAGCCCCAAACACTAGAGCCAGCTTCCCACGCCGAGTTTCGGACGGCGATTTAGATGTTGGAACAGTACTTGACCGCTCAGGTCAATCAGCATGCTGTTGCACAGGTTCCCCAGAATAGCAATGCGACGGCAGCTTGGATTAGAGACTTCTTGAGGATGAACCCTTCCGAGTTCACGGGGTCGAAGGTGGATGAGGATCCACACGAGTTCAATGAAGGGATCCTGAAGGTCACTCAGATTATGGGAGTGAAAAATGGGGAGTGTGTGGACTTGGCCTCTTATCAGCTAAAAGAGGTTGCTCATATTTGGTACAAGCAATGGAAGGACAGCATGATAGCGGGAGTGGGCCCTATCAGCTTGGATGAGTTCCACATGGCCTTTCTTGACAGATTCTTCCCTCGGGAAATGAGGGAATTGAAGGCAGTTGAGTTTGTTAACCTTAAAAAAGGAAAGATGACTTTGCTGGAGTATTCACTTGAGTTCACTCGCTTGTTGAAATACGCCCCAGAGTTGGTGATGGATCATAGGGCGCGGGTGAGCCGATTTGTTCATGGTGTGGCTGGTTATTTAGACAAGGATTGCAGGACTGCCATGCTTCATTAGGATATGGACTTTCCTCGCATAGTGTTGTAAGCCCAGCAGATGAAGGCGACTCATGCGAGGGAGAGGGAGGCAAACATAGCTCGGACAGATAGTCGTGGGTTTTCACATTAGAGGTCCGGCGGTGGCTACCTTCCACAGTTTCAGCAAAGGTCACTAGCCCCAGCGCCATCATTATCTAGTGTTCCATCCAGAACCAGGGGTGATCAGAGGAGCAGGGCTTTAGGGTCAAAGGATAAGAGGGGCACCCAGGTAGAGTATACCTCTCCAGCCTTTGGGAAGTGTGGCAAGAGTCACACCGGGGAGTGCCTTCTCGGTTCGGATGTCTACTTCAGGTGTGGTAGACCTGGGCACATGCGCCGAGCATTTCCATATGCCAAACAGGGTGATGATAAGGGTCGAGCACATATCATCAGGCCAGCAGCAGCTCCAGCCCGTTTAGCTCCACAGGGAGCATCTACTAGTGGGGGTGGCAGTCAACGCCAAAACTGATTTTATGCCCTTGCCTCGCGCAAGGAGCAGGGAACTTCTCCATACGTGGTCACTGGTATGTTGCGTGTCTTTCATATTGATATTTATGCCTTGCTAGACCAGGGAGCTACATTGTCTTTCGTGACTCCTTACATTGCTAGTAATTTTGGAGTTAGTCCTAAAATTCTGTCAGAACCATTCTCCGTATCTACTCCAGTCGGTGATTCAGTTGTAGTTAGGTGGGTATATAGAGGTTGCCCCATTACTGTGTTGCATAAGGTTACCTCCACAGACTTAGTAGAATTGGCCATGACTGATTTTGACATCATTTTGGGTATGGATTGGTTGTATGCATGTTATGCTTTGATTAATTGTAGGACCCATACCATGGAGTTTCATTTTCTAGGTGATTCAGTTGTGGAGTGGAAGGGTAGTTCGACGGTGCCAGCAGGTCGGTTTATTTCCTATCTTAAGGCTAGGAAGATGATCTCTAAGGGGTGCATGTACCACCTAGTTATGGTTAAGGATGTGGAGTCCGAGACCCCGACTATTCTGTAAGTTCTGGTGGTGTGCGAATACCCGGAGGTGTTTCCCGAGGATTTTCCAGGTGTTCCTCCAGAAAGGGAAATTGATTTCGATGTTGATCTATTGCCAGATACGCAACCTATTTCTATTCCTCCTTTTAGTATGTCTCCAGCCGAGCTAAAGGAATTGAAGGACCAGTTAAAGGATCTATTAGACAAGGGCTTCATTAGGCCAAGCCAGTCTCTATGGGGTGCACTAGTTCTATTTGTTCAAAAGAAGGACGGTTCCCTTCGCATGTGTATTGACTACCGGCAGTTGAACAAGGTTACTGTCAAGAATAGGTACCCCTTACCCAGGATCATGATTTGTTTGAACAGCTTCAGGGTTCCAAGTGCTTCTCCAAGGTTGACCTCGGGTCCGGGTATCACCAGCTCAGAGTTCGGGAGAGTGACATCTCGAAGACCTCTTTCAGGACTCAGTATGGTCACTATGTATTTTTTGTTATGTATTTTTGGGTTGACCTATGATCCTGCAACTTTCATGGACTTGATGAACAGGGGGTTTAAGCAATATTTGGATATGTTCGTGATCGTGTTCATCGACGATATTCTTATATAATCCCAAATCAAGGAGGAGCATGCCACTCATTTGAGAATTATGCATCAAACCCTCAAGGATCATCAGTTGTATGCAAATTTTAGCAAGTGTGAATTTTGGCTGAACTCGGTAGCATTTATGGGCCATGTGGTATCAAGAGAAGGCATAAGGGTAGATTCACAGAAGATGGAGGCGGTGAAGAATTGGCCCAGACCGGTGAATCCTTTAGAAATCTGGAGTTTCTTGGGCCTAAAAGGTTATTACAGAAGGTTTGTGGAGGGTTTCTCATTTATTACGACACCTTTGACTAAGTTGACTCAGAAAAAGGTGAAATTCCAATGGTCGGATGCTTGTGAGAGAAGCTTCCAAGAGTTGAAGGCCCGACTCACCTCAGCACCAATGTTGATATTACCCGAGGGTACTGATGGATTTGTTGTCTATTGTGATGCTTCAAAGAGTCGGACTGGGATGTGTGTTGATGCAGCGTGGAAAGGTAATAACATACGCCTCGAGACAGTTGAAAGTTCATGAAAAGAATAACCCGACCCATGATCTTGAGTTGGCCGCAGTGGTGTTTGCATTGAAGATATGGCGGCATTACTTGTATGGGGTCCATGTGGATGTATTGACGGATCAAAAGATCTTGCAATATGTGTTCACATGAAGGATCTAAATCTTCGGCAAAGGAGGTGGTTGGAATTACTTAAGGACTATGACATGAGTGTCTTTTACCACCCGGGCAAGGATAATGTGGTTGCGTATGCACTTAGTAGACTCTCCATGGAAAGTGTGTACCACGTGGATGAAGGAAAGAAGGAGTTGGTGAGGGATGTCCACCGACTCACAAGGCTGGGAGTTAGATTGATTGATTCGACCGATATTAGTGTTGTTGTGCATAATGGGTCAGAATCGTCCTTGGTAGTTGATGTTAAATTCAGGCAAGATGAGGATCTATATAGAGGAAGCTGAAGGAGGTGGTGCGGAACCAGAAGGTGGAGGTTTTCTCCCTAGGGGAATATGGTGTGCTATGATACCAGGGTCGACTATGTGTTCCGGATGTCGAGAATTTGAGAGTTCGAATATTGCATGAGGCACATGGTACTAGATATTCTATCCATCCAGGATCTACGAAAATGTATCGGGATTTGTGAGAAATATATTGGTGGGATGGAATGAAGAGTGATATTGAAGAGTTCGTAGCAAAATACCCAAACTGCCAGCAAGTGAAAGCCGAACATCAAAGACCGGGAGACGTACTTCAGGATATCAGCATCCCCAATTGGAAGTGGGAAGAGATTAATATGGACTTTGTTACAGGACTACCTCATACTCACCAAAATTATGACTCCATTTGGGTGGTGGTGGACAGGCTAACTAAGGCGGCATATTTTCTACCGGTCAAGACCACGGATTCAGCAGATGATTATGCTAAGTTGTATATTCGGCAATTAGTTTGACTTCATGGCATGCCCTTGTCAATTATCTCAGACCGAGGTACTCAGTTTACCTCTCAATTCTGGCGTTCTTTTCAAAAAGGACTTGGGACGCAGGTTAAGCTCAGTACAACCTTCCATCCGCAAACAGACGGCTAGGCAGAATGAACCATTTAGACCCTTGAGGATATGTTGAGGGCATGCGTTATGGATTTTAAAGGTAGTTGGGATGATCATTTTCCCTTGATCGAGTTTGCTTATAATAACAGTTACCAGTCCAGTATCCAGATGTCACCGTTCGAGGCTTTTTATGGGCGGAGGTTAGATCTCCCATCGGATGGTTCGAGGTTGGTGAGGTAGCTTGATAGGCCCAGATTGAATTTATGAGGCAATGGTGAAGGTTCAGTTGATAAGGGACCGGTTGAAAACCGCTTAGATTCGTCAGAAATCATATGCTGATGTGAGGAGAAGAGATTTGGAATATGATGTGGACGACTGGGTATTTCTAAAGGTATCTCCCATGAAGGGAGTCATGCGGTTTGGAAAGAAGGGTAAACTCAGTCCCCGCTAAATTGGTACCTATCGGGTTGTGATGAGAGTTGGTAAGGTGGCGTATGAGTTAGACTTGACATCGGAGCTATCTTCGATTCATCCCGTGTTTCATGTGTCAATTTTGAAGAAGTGCTTAGGTGATCCAGCCTTGGTGGTTCCGGTAGAAAGCATTGGAGTGAAGGACAGCCTCAGTTATGAAGAAATTCCCGTTGAGATCTTGGATCGTCAGGTTCAGAGGCTGAGGAACAAAGAAGTAGCTTCAGTTAAAGTATTATGGAGAAATTAGCATGTTCAGGGAGCTATGTGAGAATCCGAAGCAGATATGATAGCTAAATACCCTCATTTATTCCCTATCGGCTCTGTTTCAGTTTGTAGTATCAGTTTTTCGGTAAACCTTTAATCAACTTTTCCCGTTCAGTTCATGTGTACAAGTTTGTTTTATGATATGGTAAATGTATGTGATGTCTGAATTCAGTTTAGCTATGTAGTTCCTTTCGGAGGTAGTCATTTCGTCAGTTTTCAACTTAAATGATTGGTAATCTTATATGGTGACAGCTTGTTTCTGCATTTTTAGAATGTTTCGAACATTCGAGGATGAATGTTCCTAAGGGGGAGATATTGTTATATCCCGAGAACCCAAGGATCAGACCCGAAAGTGAAAATAGAGAAAAAACTAAAAATTCGCATCAGGTCACAAAACGACTCCTTATGTGAGTCGTGAGGAGTGACCACGAGTCGTGAAGTGACTCGTGGTCAGCTTGGTTTCACAAAGTCTGAGTGAGGAGGCCACGGGCCTGACCATGAGTCGTGGTCAGACCTAACGACTTGTGAGGTCACCCGTGGTCAACCCTGAAGGATTGGCAAAAATTGGGATGGGCAGTGTAGGCCACAGAAGGTGACCACGAGTCATGGTCTGACCTCACGACTCATGAAGTCTCCCTTGGGTTCCTTTGGAGGATTGGGCAGTGGACTCAATGGATCAAGGCAATGAGTCGTGCCTTGTGGCAACGACCCATTAGGTCCCTCGTAAGGACTGGCAACCAGGGATTTCCTGCGTTTTAATGAGGGTGTGTCCGTAATTTCCTAAGTCCCTAAGGCCTAAACTACGTCATTTTGGTTATTTCCTGAGTGCAATAAGAGGAGTTAAATTACTATTGCATGTCCATTCTCATGCAAGGATTTTAGAGAGGTTTTTGGGAGATTCAAGGCCTTCTTCCCCAAATTTTCATCAAATTATTTGTTGGTGTTCAAGGAACTTTAAGTCCATCTATTTCCAAGTATGTAGGGTTTTAAAATGGGTGGAATTCTTCCTCACCCATGCCCAATTTCAAGTAAATTCATGAATTCTCCTACTCAAATTCCATCGGGTTCTACTCAAAGAATGACAATGTGATTTCTTCTTATGGGTATAATTTAATTGAGTCTTTAATCATTAAATTATGAATGATGGGCAGGTTTTATTATTATTTTCTTAAATTCATGTTTCAAGCTTTTAAATCTAAATTTCCCATTTATGGAAGTTCATGAAAATTATGATTTATGATGAATATTCATTATTTTAAGTTTATTGATTATAAAAATGCATGAATCCAAGTTACCCATGTATGAGCATATTTTGAAAGAATTGAGTATGATAAAGCATTGGGCAATGCCCACATGATGAAGAATGATTTACGATTTATGAAACGAATTTCATGATTTATCGATTTATGGTGTTGGCTGATAAAAAGGGCCTTGATTCTTTGCTAAGCATTTTTAAAGGGTATCAATGATGATAAATGTTATATCTTAGCCAATAAATTTTTATTCATGATGTTAATGATTTACGTATGAGCCTATATGCATGTTTTTGGGAGCCGTGTCTAGCACCGAGCAACCAGGCATTCAAAGGTCTACATCAGTGTCTCATAACCACGTGCCACCGTGGGTTGTAAATGATATCATGTATTAGTAATGATCCCCTCAAATGTGATATCACGCCTTATGCACGACCCTCGCCTGGCAAGGCAAGGTTGGCTCTGCCCACTTGAGCGAGATAGTGGAGCATCATGAAAGGCTTTACCGTGATGGTGTCGGTTATGACGAGTCCTCCCATTGTTCCACATGTTTTATGCATTGTTATATTTATATTATTGGCTCAAGTTATATTATGATAAAGTAATTTGCGATTATGATGATGAATGATTTGAAAGTCTTGAGCCCTATGTTTTATTTCGATGATTTTGATGCAAGCATGATGTCCTCCTCTTATGTTACTTATGAGTTTTACTTTACTTTTAAAATGTCCGTTTTACTTACCTTGCATGCTCAGTACATTCCACGTACTGATCACATACTTTTTATGTTGTATCTTTTCATGATACAGGGACCGGATCTCAGGCTCATCCTCATCTTTTGTCCACCCCAGCCTACGATATCAGCTTATTGGTGAGTCTTCATGTTCCGAGGGCCGTTTGACAGACTTCCATGTTATTTATGTTTCAGTACTAGTTGGGTTAGTTGTAGATGTTGTCCCATCAACCCACCTTATGTTTTAGAGGCTTTCAGACAAGTATGTAGTATTCAGTTGTGTAAATGTTTGGTATTTGTTGATGCTATTTTATGATTACATTTCTGCTATATGCTTATGATTTTCGTTCCGCTTATTTTATTGAGAATAGTTGTATGCATGAGCCATGGGTCGACATGCGGTCCCTCGCAGTCCCTTGTCCCGTGTCTACGATCTGGGTGTATGTTTGAGTCGTGATGGTTGGTGAGTCCTCATCTTTTGAGGACGTTTAGTCATCTATAGTTTGTTATGTTATTTCAGTTTCAGACTTTGTCGAGCTAGTTGTGGGTGCTGTCCCATCAGCTCATCAGTTATGTTAGATACTTTTCAGACATTATGTAGAAATCAATTTGTCATTGTTGATTCAAATTTATCTTGATATATATATATATATGTATGTATGTATGTAGACTTCTGTTATTATATGTGTTAAACTTCCGCTTTATCATGTTGAGTTTAGACGTTATGTTCATGCCATAGGTCGACTTGGAGACTCTAGGGGTTTCTTGCCCCGTGTCTCGATCCGAGGCTATGTTTAGTTCGTGACATAGCCACATCACGTAGTCTGAATGAGGACAACTCTTCCCCCTCTATCACTGTCACCCACATGACCGTCAACACTCTTTAGGTATGACCAACGGAGTCCTGGGGCCTCACTCGAGTCAGATCCGATAAATATTGGAGGGCTCAAACTCAAGAACTCATGGGCTCTAGAATTCTCAACTGCTTGACCTCTATGTCCCTCCATCGCCTCCAATCGTCGCTCCTATCTGGAAGCAATATGAGCCATAAGCTAAACGGCTCCACGGCTCCCGCAGGACCCTATCCTTCTGGAGCGACCAGAGGTACCACATGCATGGGAAGGTCTGCCACTCTATCACCCTTAGGTACTTCTAGTGCTAGAGGAGTTGTAGGTCTATTTTCCACAGCTTTGGCACGTGCAGGGGAAACTGTAACACCTAGGGTAGGGACTCGCTCTGAGCCTCTAATCTGCCCCATTTATCCACTGGAGAGCGACTGGTACCCTTTCCTATGGCTGTGCCAATCAACCGCATAGTCATCTTCCTTGTCATAGGCATACTCTAAAATAATAATAACATGACTCGTATATCATAATACTTATTACCTCACTCTATACCACAAGCTATTAGTAAAAGAAGTGAAACAACTCCTAAATTCCCTGTAGTCTCTTAATTATAAGTATGTTGCACAACATACCCATAAGAAAGACTCTACTAGACACGACATTATGGACTCCCTGGGACACGACTTCGCTCTGATACTAATTCTTTCACACCCCAAAATTGGGGTAGGGCGCAACTGGCACTTGAGAAACCGACTATATAGTGTCTGAACGGTAACCCTTAGGCAATTTGGGCCACCTGTCACAGTCTACTATACATAGAAATAGACCAACTAGGTCTTAAAAACATGACAAGATAGAATGCCAACAAGGCCACAATAACATTTAGAAAGAACTGCGGAAAGCTAGCTAATCCACAAAACACACTGGAACTAAACAACTATGCAGCTAGTCCACAAAAGCCTCTAAAAGAGTAAAACTCAGAATGACCAAACCAAACCTAAGCTCCTGAAAGAGGGGAGCATACCAACTCTGTGCTGGATTTGAGCTCCTATTGGATCGATCGATCTGAGCTCCTACTTGCACCTGCAGCATGATTGCAGGGTCCCCAGGCAAATGGATGTTAGTACAAAGAAATGCACTAGTATGTAAGACTTAAAGTTGTAAATAAGCAATGCCAAAGATAAACTGAAGTAGAGAAGGGAATAGCTACAACCTGATACTCTAGAACCTGTCAACATAAACAATGGAAAATAACAGCTAAACATAACTCATAAGGTACAGTAGAGAGATAATTTATAACTCTGTAACTGACTACCCCATATGCATACTTTGTGCATGAACATAACATAACTAACTCATATGCCAACAATTTCGATACTAGGACCGAAGTTTATGAGAATCGACTCGGTGGCTACCTGATACTTGGACTAGGATTTAAGTATGGTGGCCTGATACTTGGACCAGGACTTTAAGAGTTGGCTGATACATGGACCAGGACTTTACAGCTGACCTGATACTTGGACCAAGATTTCATTCATATTTCCTCGCACATTCATCCATTTGATACTTAGACTAGAGAGGGTGTGCAGCATCGCTTCCCCGGCATAGCGGAATCAACCATATGATACTCGTACCAGATAGAGCGTGTGGTAATCAATCCAAATCATGTCAATGAGAAAACTGATACTAAGACTAGCAACTAAATAATGCAATATATATCTGACTTAAATAATGGGTCTAACTCGAAGGAACAACTAAACAATGCAAAGTAATTGACTTAATAATGCAAAGTAACTGACTCAGATAATAGCTCCAACTCGGAGGACCAAATAAACATCATACCCCTAGCAACTAATAGGAGGGGACATAAAACATAACTTGACTTGAAAGCTTAACATGAATATGAGACTCGAGGAACATGACACGGGACCTCGCTTACAGGTTCTTAGAACAAACTTTGGAATATTTGTACCCCACAAAATTACATAGATTCAACTTAGAAATTCTTTATTAACAATGCTCGCATAAAACTTTTATAGGAGTGTGATTTGAGCATTATCAAACGTGGCGCCATTGTCGGGGAATACGACTTAGGATTAGATTAATTGTTTTTGTTGAACTTTTAGTGTTATTTCCTCATTTATGTTTTCTTTTGTTTTTGGATACATCCTTGTTATCACATGGTTAATTTCAGGCACTCGATGGAGTGAAAATGTAACACCTTGAGAGTTCCTAAGGTTGTCCTTGGAATTAGAAATGTGATCAGCAGAAAAGGTTGAAAAAATATCTTAGGACAACTCGTGGTATGATTCATGGGAAGGACCAACGATTCATAGGATGTACCATTGTTTGAGGATTGAGCTACCCTAGTTAGAAGATATGTGTCATTGTACAACCCATTGTGAAAAACCATAGTTCATTGTGCGACCTGTTAGAAGGATGGACAAGTTGGAAGAATGAACAATGAGAGCAAACCATGAGTCATAGGTTTGTAGTATGACTCATGGTTAGTGGTTGTAACGGGTTTCTAGTGTATCAGGTTTGGGAGGAACAAGCCATGCTACGACTCATTGTGGGAAACAATGAGTCGTGGCCTATACCCGTGGGAAGGGATTAAGGATTTTGGAAGCAGTGACCATAGGTGGATCCAATGACTTGTCATTTTATGGTATTAGTTATGGTCTAACCCGTGGGAAACATCAGAAGTTAGGGTAAAATAGTGGTACAATGAGAGTTAACCACGAGTCGTGATATTAAGGTACGACTTGTAGTGTCAGTCGTGACTCCTAGCAATGTATAATTTTCTGCGAAATTAGTAAGGTTGTTTTCATAATTTTTAAGCTTCTAAGCCCTAAAATACGTCATTTTAAGCTCTGAAAGAAGTGTTTTAAAGGGATTAAATATATTCTAAATCATTCCCATCCCATGAATGCAAAATTAGGAGTTCCCCATTAAAGATCAAGCCAAGAATTTTTCAGGTTCTTCTCCAAATCTCTTGGTCTTTCAAGGACAAGTGTAGATTCAGTTTACCCAGGTATGTAAGGCTATAAGTGAGGGTTCCTTTCACTCTCATGCTCAAACACTCTCAATTTCATGAATCAAGTCTGAATTCAAATTATGATCAAGAAGGGGTTTTAACCCAATTTTTTTTAGAATTCTCTTTCAAATTTTCATGGGTTAATTGCCTTCATGTTTTAATGTATATTTGAAGATTCATGGGCAGATTTTAAGCCTGTTTTATTGAAAATTCATGATTTCAAATTTTAGAATATTATGCCCAATTATGACAGTTCATGAAAAAGTCAAGTTATGATTGATGATTTCAAGTACGATGAAATATCTAGCATGTATGAATGTTTACAAATTACCAATGCATAAATCTATGATTTTGATCAATGGTTTCTATTTCAAGTATGCATGATTTTTAGATTTGGGAAAGCCTATACAGGACAAGCATGTTTTATGATCTAACCAAGGCTAACAAGATTAACTTATATATATACATACATATACATATATATATATATTGGAGTCAAGAATCCTCAAATGTATAGATTCAAGTTATGTTCTAGAATATGATTATTGAGCATTATACATGATTTGTTAGTAGTGTCTAGCACCGAGTGGTCTAGGGGTTCCAAGGTTTTCTAATTGCATGAACTACACGCCAACAAAGGTATATTTTGGGGCCTCTCAAGAGAGCATTTCCCCCCTGCCCAAGGGCACACCATCATACCAAACCTTATTTATCCTTTTCCCTGGCAAGGCTTAGGATGGACCTCCTCCATGTGGGCAAGATGTGGGATCATCATGCGCTAATACATGGTGGTTTTCAATTACGATGAGTCTCCCATTATTCCTCATGATTTCAGCTATACATGTTTATGACTTATAATATTATGTTTTCGTCAGGTTTACCCCAATGATAAGTTTATAAGTTTTTTTACTTATGACTTCAGTTATGGCAAGCTATATGATTCTATTTTCATCTTGGGGTCTTTCGATTCAGATATGAGATTCAATTTATGACTATTAAAGGTTTTAGATACCAACATGCAGTCCTTAATCTCATTATCTTAGTATTTATGTTATGTGTATGATTTCAGTTATACTTACTT
>JACEIK010004512.1:14499-32959 GCA_018107945.1 Datura stramonium
TGGAAGAATCCACCCATTGAAGACCTTACATACCTGGGATTATCAACTCCTAACCCTCCTTAAAAGCCCAAGAATGAAATTGAAGGAATTGAGGTGAAAAACTTTAAATCTCCCCTTAGATCACTTGTCAAAAACCTTGCATGCATGAATAGGAGTTTAGAATAGGTCACTCTCTTAAAAACCTAGCTTTCCCAAGCCAAAACGACGTATTTTAGGGCCTTATATCATGAAAAATTCAAAAATACCCTTAATGAACCTGCCCTGAAAATTGATCGGATGGAACCCACGAGTGGTACCAATGGGTCATGGGAACCACCAACGCCCCGTCGTGTCCCTTGTTAAATGGACTGTTGAATGACCTTGTCTCGGATCCAAACAACGGGTCAGCAGGACGACCCATGCCTTCAACCCACGACTCGTTATATCGTCCGTTGTTTGCTCATCACAAAACTGAACCCCCCTACCACGAACCTAACCATGACTCGTGGTTCCTTCCAACTAGTCGTGGTCTCAACCCGTCACCCACTTTGGAAATCCTTACCCTCTAACAACGACTACAACCAACGACCCGTGGCTTCTCCAAACGAGTCATTGGGTCTCTCGTCGTTTACACTACTGCCCAGTCTGACCCTAACCATGACTACAAAGAACGGCTCGCTGTATCCCATAATGGGTCTTCATACCTCTCGTTGTCTTCACTGACACCATCCTCTCCCAACCAACGATAACATACAACGACTCGTGGTCTGATACCATGAGTTGTTCTATGGTTAGTTCTGTGATGTTTTTGCCAGTTTTCTGCACTTTTCAAATTCAATTCCCGAGTCTATTCTTAGGCTTTCCCAGGGTATTATAGTAGACTCAACTTTCATGAACTTTTACGGATGGTCATCATAATTTGTAAAACTTGAAAACATAATTTATAATTGAAAGCATTGTAACATATGCCCATTAATCATAATTCAACATTAGAAACATTCTTAGATAATACCCATGATTGAAACTTAGAGAATTCTCATGTTGGGTTGAAACCCCATTCATCAACTAGAATTTCATGAATTGAAGAGGGATTGGGCATGGGTGTGGATGAATAAACCCATTCATAACCCTATATACCTACAGAAATCTGATTTCATAACTCCCTTCATTAACCAATGGAAATTTAGGGAAGAACTTGATGAATCTAAGCTTGATCACCCTTAGAAGTTTCTAGACTTGCATGCATTGAAATGAATAGGACTAGAATGAACTTACCCTTCTTAAAACACACTATTTTGAGCTTAAAACGACATAGTATAGGCCTTAGGAACTTAGGAATTACGTAAAAACCCTTAATAAATTTGCAGGAAAATACTCACTACCAGTCCCCATGAGGGACTAGACGATTCGTGCCCTTAACCACGACTTGTGGTCTGCTCCTCGTTGCCTGTACTGGAACTTGTCAACACTGGTCACCACAACGGACAACACGGGTCGTGGTGTGCCCGATGACTCGTGGTGACTGGTCGTTAGGTGCACTGCGCAATTCTTCATTCTTCATTCAACCCTTGACCACGGACCACCTGACTAATTGTGGTGGTGACCATGACTCATGGTCACACCTGTGGTCAACCTAAAATCCCAATACTCAACCAAGTCCAACCTTCTCCCTATGAGTCACTCAACAACTCGTGGTGCACCCAATGGGTCGCTGGATGACTCGTTCTATGACCTGGTGCAGAAAATCCTATTTTCTCCGTTTCAACTCCCGGGTCTGATCTTAGGGTTTTTAGGTATTACAATATCTTTCCCTTAGGAACATTTGTCCTCAAATATGGGAAAACATATTGAAAAGCAAAGAAATGCAATCACCATACTCAAATATTGAAAATATAAGCTAAAAATTAACGGAGTGGTCGACTCCAAACTGAACTACATAGCTGAACTGAATTCCTGGATCATACATGCATTCATTGATATGAAAGAAACTGGGGTACATGGAATGAACATGGAAATGAATACAGTACTAGGGAGGAGACTAATACCTCAAGATGAAACTGAGCCGGAAGGGAATAGATGTGGGAATTTAGCCATCATATATGCTTCAGCTTTCCATGTAGCTCCCTCAACATGTTGGTTCCTCCACAAAACCTTGACTGAGGCTACTTCTTTGTTTCTTAGTTTCCGAACCTGACGATCAAGTATTTCTACCGAAGCCTCTTCATAACTAAGGCTATCTTTCACACCTATAATCTCCACCGGAACAACTAGAGCTGGATCACCCAGACACTTCTTTAAGAGCAATACATGGAAAACTTGATGAACTGAAGCTAATTCTGAGGGAACACTAATTCATATGCTACCTTGCCAACTCGTTTCACAATCTAGTATGGACCAACATAACAGGGACTGAGTTTCCCTTTCTTTTGGAATCTCATCACTCCCTTCATGGGAGATACCTTCAGAAATACCCAATCATCAATTTTAAACTCAAGCTCCCTCCTCCTCACATCCGTATAGGACTTTTGGCGACTTTGAGCCATTTTTAACCTGTCCCTTATAAGCTAAAATTTCTTCAAGGCCTCATGGACTGATTTTGGTCCTATCAGTGTAGCATCACTGACCTCAAACCAACCAATAAGTGATCTACACCACTACCCATAAAGAGCCTTAAATGGAGCCATCTGAATTCTAGAATGGCATCTGTTGTTATATGCAAACTCGATGAGAGGAAAATGATCATCCCAACTACCCTTGATCACAAACTCTCTCTGTATGTCCTCGAGAGTCTGAATAGTCCGACTGACCATCTATTTGCGGGTGAAATGCTGTGCTAAGATTGACTTGAGTACCAAATCCCTTCTGAAATGATCTCTAAAACTGGGAGGTAAACTGAGTCCCTCATCTGATATGATGGACAAGGTCACTCCATGCAACCGAACTAACTCTCGAATGTACAACTTAGCATAATCCTCCATTGAATTGGTAGTTTTGATTGGTAGGAAATGAGATTCCTTAGTCAACTTATCTACAACCACCCAGATAGAGTCATACTATCGACGAGTGCGAGGAAACCCTGTAATGAAGTCCATGTTGATCTCCTCCCACTTCCAAGTAGGGATACTAATGTCTTGGAGCACACCTCTAGGTCTTTGATGTTCCACTTTCACTTGTTGACAATTTGGATACTTAGCCACAAATAATGTTATGTCCTTCTTCATGCCACTCCACTAATAGACTTCCCACAAGCATGGTACATCTTGGTGGAACCTGGATGTATAGAGTATCTGGAGCCATGAGCCTCGTGCAACATCCAATCTCTCAATTCATCAACACCCAGAACACACAAGCGACCCTGATATCAAAGTACACCATCTCCCTCTTTGGATAAGACTTCTACCTTCTGATTCTGAATGACCTCCTTCAATTTTACCAAAATAGAATCCTTTTCTTGCCTAGCTTTAACTTCGGTTACTAAGGATGATTCTGACCCATTCTAAACAATGACACCACCATATGTCAAGTTAACAAGATGGACTCCTAGTCGTGTAATCCGATACACATCCTTCACTAATTCTTTCCTTTCCTCACCTACATGGGACACTCTCTCCATAGAAAGCCTGCTAAGAGCATCTGCCACCACATTAGCCTTGCCCTGATGATAGAGGACACTCATATCATAATACTTCAAAAGCTCCAAACACCTTCTTTGATGTAGATTCAAATCCTTTTGGGTAAACACGTATTGTAAGCTTTTGTGGTCCATAAACACATCTACATGGACCCCATACAGATAGTGTCTTCAAATCTTCAAGGAAAATACTATTGCCGCCAACTCGAGGTCATGAGTCGGGTAATTCTGTTTATGGACTTTTAGCTGCCTGGAAGCATAGGCTATAACTTTACCATGTTGCATCATTACACAATTAACACAAACCCATCGGTACCCTCACGTAGAGTCAACACCGATGCTGAGGTGAGTTGAGTCTTCAACTCTTTGAAGCTCTTCTCACAAGCCTCCAACTATTGAAACTTCACTTTCTTCTGGGTCAATTTAGTCAATGGTGATGCAATGGATGAAAACCCTTCAACAAACCTTCGATACTAACCAACTAAACCCAAGAAACTCCTGATATCCGAAGGACTAACAGGTCTAGGCCAATTCTTCACAACTTCTATCTTTTGAGAGTCCACCTGTACGCCCTTACTTGACACCACATGACCCAAAAATGCCAATGAGTTCAACCAAAAATCGCATTTACTGAATTTAGCATACAACTAGCGATCCTTAAGAGTCTGTAGCACAACCCTCAAATGAGCGACATGATCCTCCTCGCTCCAAGAGTATATAAGGATGTCATTTATCAACACAATCACGAACATATCTAAGTATGGCTTGAACACCCTTTTCATCAAATCCATAAAAGTCGTAGGAGAATTTGTTATTCCAAAAGACATAACTACAAACTCATAGTGACCATACCGAGTCCTGAAGGCTGTCTTTGGGATGTTACTCTCCCGAACCTTGAGATGATGGTATTCGGAGCTGAGGTCTATCTTTGAAAAGCACTTGGAACCCTGAAGCTAGTCAAACAAATCATCAATCCTGGGGAGAGGATACTTGTTCTTGATTGTAACTTTGTTCAATTACCGATAATGCACATACGAAGAGAACCATCTTTCTTATGGACAAAGAGGACTAGTGCACTCCATGGGGATTTGCTAGGTCTGATGAATCCCTTGTCTAAGAGGTATTTCAACTACTCCTTCAACTCCTTTAGCTCAGCTGGAGCCATACTATAAAGAGGAATAGATATAGGCTGCATATCAGGAAGAAGGTCAACACCAAAGTCAATCTCCCGCTCGGGAGGAACTCTCAATAAATCATCTAGAAACACCTCTAGATACTCACACACTATAGGAATTGGCTGGATAGTCAGGGTTTTGGATGTAGCATCCCTAACTCTAATAGATGGTACATGCAACCCTTAGAAATCATCCTTTTGGCGTTAAGATAGGAAATGAAGCGACCTGCAGGCACAACTAACTACCCTTCTACTCTAAGACTAGTTCACCCGGAACTCTAAACTCTACTGCACGGGTTCTACAATTGATTGAGGCATAACATGCATGTAGACAATCCATGACAAAGATAACATCAAAATCAGTCTTGACTAGCTCTACTAAATCTGCTGAGGTGACTTTCTGAAGAACTGTGACAAGGAAATTTCTATATACCCATCGAGCTATAATTGAATCATCGACTGGAGTAGAGACTGAGAAGGGTTCCGATAAGATTTTGGGACTGACTTCAAAACTACTAGCAACATAGGGCATCACAAAAGATAAAGTATCCCCTGGATCTAACAATGCATATACATCAAGGTGGAATACTTGTAACATACCAGTGATTACATCTGGGGAGACCTTCTGCTCTGACGAGATGCTAAGCCATTGAATCTGTTTTGATGCTGACCACCACCCACACTAGTAGATTCCCCCTGCTAAGCTAGGCATGTTGGTGGAGCTGCTAAACTGAAGGCTGGGCCTCGACCCGTATCATGACCCTGTCTGGCTGCTGGGTAATCCCTAAGCATATTTTCGGGCTTCCCACACCCAAAACAAGCACCCGAACCTGCTAAGCACTAACTCACATGTCTCCGGACACATCTGCTACATTCTGGAATGTTGGACTCTGTGAGTCTGCTACCCTAACCTCTAGACCCTGATGCTTGTCCCCTCTGATCGCGTCTGTATCTTGATGGCACACACATGGACGATAGTGCTGGGGCTGAAGATCTCTGGTGGGACTACTGATAGTGCCCACCAGGTCTCTGCTGGGAGAATCCGAAGCTATCATTCCTAGACATCTTGGCCTCTCTCTCCCACTCACTTACCTGTACCGCCTCCATTTGCTGGGCGTATAGAACTATCCGAGGAAAATCAATGTCCTGATACAGCATCGCGGTCCAGCAATCCTTGACCAAGTAGTCTACTGTCCCATGCACAAACTGACTCACTTGGGCTCTCTAATTTGTCACCATTTTAGGGGCATACTTTGACAAATGAGTGAACTCCAATGAATACTCCTAAACTGTCATCTTTCCTTGCTTCAGGTTTACAAACTCGGCTGCTTTAATCTCCCTCTTCTCACAAGGGAAGAATTGATATAGAAATGTGGTATGGAACTCCTCCCAACCAATTGGCCCTACTCCCATAGCCCTGCTATCCTTCCACTACTTGAACAAAATGTGCACAACCCCTTTCAATTGATACGAGGCTAGATCGGCACACTCCTCTCCCATCACCCCTATGATCTAGGTGATCTTTAGTTCCTCATCAATAAACTCATATGGATCCTCATCCACCCTTGACCAAAGAAACTCCATAGGGTTCATCCTCGAAAAATCTCTGACTCTTGATACCATCGCATTTCCATTTTAAGAGACATGCGCTACTGCCTGTTGATTGACTTGGGCAGTCAAGGCCTGAGCTAGCATCTATATGGATGCACTGAACTCTGAGTGGGAAACCTGCTTGGGTACATGCTCCTCATGGGATGTTAGGGCCTGCTGGTGCCCATCTCCATTGTCATTCTCATGGCCATTTCCATATACATTCCTTCTTCTGTTAACTCGGCGAGTATGCATGATTCTACAAACACGTCTAGCACGAGTTAGAAGGATAGAGAGACATTTCCTCATATGACATAGATCATGAATAAAGAGGACATTTTCTAAACATTTTGTAGCCTCTTCTTCATAAGTGTGGCGCGCTTCACACCCATGAAAAAGATTCACACCCATGAAAAAGACTCTACTTAGCGCTGCTTTCGGACACCCTAGAACACTTCAAAACCTAATTCTCTGATACCAAAATTTTCAATTACTCGAACGTATGCCCGAATTGAGACATGGGGCAAAGAACCCCGAGAGGCTCCAAGTCGACCCATGGCATAAACATGATATCTAAAATCAACATACTCAAGCAGAAGTTTAACATATATAATAGAGCGAAAATCTTGAAATATCACAATATCTGAATACATAACGTAAGGCTGAATACTGAATACATACTATGTCTGAAAAGTCTCTACTATTAATGAGTTGATGGGAAAAGACCCCAACTAACTCACTAAAATCTGAAAATGGAAGTACTAAATATAATTGGGAAGAAGGGACCTCAAAAGATGAGGACTCACTAACCCTGGCTAAAAAGTGCTAATACTGCATATCTAGCTAATGACGAGACTGAGCTTGAATATTTGAGCTTGTATCATGAAACGATACAACATAGAGTATGCGGTCAGTATGTGGAATGTACCAAGTATGTAAGTTAGGTAAAATTGCTAAGTAAAATCATAAATCATGCATATCATGAAAACATAATCAAGATAAGATTTTGAGAATAGGGCTTGCATGCTATTTTTTGAAATCATGATCTGAACATAACTGAAATCATAACTGAATCGAATGATCCAAAGTTAAAAACTGATAATCATAAATAAAACTGAACATTGGGTCAAACCTGCAGAAAATATAATATAACGACTGATGAACATGGATAACTAAAATCATGAGGAATAATGGGAGACTCGTCATATAACCGACATTACCACAATAGAGCTTATGTGGTTCCGACTATCATACTCAAGTGGGCAGAGCCGTTTAAAGCCTTGCTAGGGCTGAAGATGCTACCATGATATCGATATAAGGATGAT
This sequence comes from Datura stramonium, assembly GCA_018107945.1. Classification (NCBI taxonomy): domain Eukaryota; kingdom Viridiplantae; phylum Streptophyta; class Magnoliopsida; order Solanales; family Solanaceae; genus Datura; species Datura stramonium. The sequence goes on from JACEIK010004512.1 coordinate 22,199, forward strand.
GGCCCCTTGGGGGCAGGGAAATCTCACAGGGGAGGTCGCAAATAATCTGAACATACCTACGTTGGCGCGTAGTTCTGAGGCATAGGGTTGACTGACCCTTAGCCTACTCGGTTCTACACACTACTCCCAAAAACATGCATATGCTATCCATCATTTTTCAATGAAGCTGAACCATTGTCTAGTGATGAAGTTGACTCATAACATACATGCATAAATCTGAAATCAAAGCATGAGGAGCCTTGGGCTCAAACTATATCACAAGTTGAAAATAATGGGAGTCTAGACTCCAAAATTTATGTGGTAAGCTAATATATGAAGTTCAGATAATCATGAAAACAAACTTGATAATATGGGCTTGCCCAATACTTAAACATGCTTGAACTAGACTTGATCATTCGAAAACATGAACATAGACATGGGTAAATTCGAAATTATACTTTCTTCATATACATCTCATCATGCTTGAATACATATATCATAGATCTCAGCTTTTATGAACTTTAATGGATGGGCATCATAATTTGTAAAACATGGAAACATAATTTATAATTGAAAATATTGTAAAATATGGCCATTAATCATAATCCAACATTAGAAACATGCTTATATCATACCCATAATTGAAACATAGAGAATTCTCATGTTGGGTTAAAGCCCCATAGATTCATCAACTAGAATTTCATGAATTGAAGAGGGATTGGGCATGGTTGTGGATGAATACCCCCATTCATAACCCTACATACCTGTAGAAATCTGATTTAACAACTCCCTTGATTGCCCATTGAAAATTTAGGGAAGAACTTGATGAATCTAAGCATGATCACCCTTAGGAGCTTCTAGACTTGCATGCATAGAAATGAATAGGCCTACAATGAACTTACCCCTCTTAAAACACACTATTCTGAGCTTAAAACGACGTAGTATAGGCCTTAGGAATATAGGAATTACAAAAAAGCCCTTAAAAATTCACAGGAAAATACTCACTACCAGTCCCTACGAGGGATTGGACGATTCGTGCCCTAGACCATAACTCGTGGTTTGCTCCTCGTTGCCTGTACAAGAACTTGTCAACACTGGTCACCACAAGGGACACCACGAGTCGTGGTGTGCCCGATGACTTGTCATGATTGGTCGTTAGGTGCACTGCCCAAATTCTTCATCCTTCATTCAACCCTTGACCAAGGACCACCGGACAACTCATGGTCATGACCACAACTCGTGGTCCCACCCGTGGTCAGCCTCAAATCCCAAAACTCAAACAAGTCCAACCTTCTCCCCACGTGTCACTCAACCACTCGTGGTGCACCCAATGGGTCACTGGACGACTCGTCCTATGAGCTGGTGTAGAAAAGCCCGTTTTCTCCATTTCAACTCTCGGGTCCGATCTTATAATTTTTGGGGTATTATATTTTAAGCAATACCTTTTTATTCAGAAGTATATATAGCTGTGAGTTGATGCTTATTACGATACTTCTTCAAATAATCATCACAAACATGAAACTTAGTGCCTCTATCAGTTCTCAGTGTCTTGACAAAATATCCACTTTCTTTTTCCAAAAAAACTTTGAAGCTTTTAAAAACATCACATGCATCAGATTTATTTTTCAAAAAAATATACACAAAATTTTCTGCTAAAATTATCAATAAAGTTAATAAACTTACTACCTCCATTGAAAGAAAATTCAAATGAGCATAAGTTTGAGTGGATTAACTCTAATAGTGCATTATCCCTCAAAATCTGACCTTTTTAAAAAGATTTTCTATACTTCTTTTACAAGATAGAAGACTCACGCTTTATATCAGAAGAATTAATACAAGGCAAACCATTAATCAATTTTTTTCTTGCAAGAAATTTCAAACTCCGAAAGTAGATGCCACAACTAATGTGTTAGGAGTTTACAACACATCTGTACTTCATTTCATGGTGTTTTTCATGCCTTGAGTACTAATTTAACTCAAAACTAACTCTATTTTGCTAAATTTTAGGAACTCAATGAGTTGATGAAAAGAGGAATAGAATTCACAAAAAGCTTTATAAAGTTGAGAAAAAGACGGAAAGTCATTTCAATAGAAGGTCCGTATCCTCAAATGTCAGGAGATCCAGAGAACACCACCAAGTGGTATTCAGTTACAGTTCAAGAGATGGACCATCCTTCCAAAAGACAATATACCAATCAAAAAACAAATCAAAGCCTAGCAAAGTTCAGAAGCAATTAATGGTTCAATGTGCGGACCGTCTTTCGAAAAGATGGTCCATCCATCAAAAGATTGATGATGCCTAAAAAACATCAAAAGGAAGAGACGGTTCAATAGATGAACAGTCTATACAAAAGATGGTCCATCTCTGCACATTTGGGATCCTCCACATTTAAATAGAATTGGAGTTTTAAGGTCATAGAATAAATAGTCTTTTTCATTCTTTATAGCAGCAACTAGGAATTAGAAGTAGATAGAGATTCTTAGAAGTAGTTTTTATCTAGTTTTCCATTCCTTTGTTATTGATGTTGAATCAAGTTGCTCAATCCAAGTTTTCTTCTCTCATCATTGATTTATGAGTAAGAATGTCTAATTACTTGCTTTCTTATTCTTCTTTTGTAATATATAACTAAACCCACATTTAGAGTTTTGAACCTAATTCATTTGTGAACCTTAATGATCTCAATTGGGTTAATTAATTATTGTCATAAGAATATTTGATTGATTTGGGGTTTGTATGTGTGATTACTGATGAAAGTTATTCAATCCTTCCCAATTGCCCTTATTATGCTTGAAATTATTGAAAGAGACCCATTCGTTGCCTATGTTGATTGCTTGTATATTCACCATAAGCCCATTCTCAGCTGGACATCGTTATGGGATGGTTAAAGGCATAGAACACGAAAATCTGGCTAAGGATGAGATAAAGAGGTTGCGAAATAAACTAAGTATAGAACTATGTGATTTTGGGTAGCTACTAGTCCAGGGGACCGCGATAGCGGTGGAATGTCTGCTGTAGCGAGACCGTGGTAGCGGCTGGAGTCCCACCATGGCAAAATGAGGGAGTAACTGCTGGGACCGCCGCAGCGACTCAATGGCCTCTGTAGTGGTTCCGCTGCAGCAGACGACGGAAATTATAAAATGGGTTTTAAGTGGGAATTATGGGGTTTTACACCGTTATTCTCAAATCATGATCAAAAGGTCTAAACAACGGGAAAAGCCTCTAGAGCAGTGAAAACCCTTCACCAAGGTAAGATTTTTCGATTGTTTATCTCTATATGAGTAATGTTAATTCTATATTCCTTCTAGACCTCAAATGGTGGGAGTTTTTGTAGAGAAAAACCCTAGACTGTTGAACTAGGGCTAGATTGTAGGGTGATTTGGGTTGATGTTGAAAAGTTTTGATCACTCCCCCAAGATTATTATTGAGAATTGGGGGTTATGCCAGAAGTGGGACCTAGAACTTAGTAGAATTGGGGTTCACTTTTGAAAGTGCCCTGAAGGGGAGGGTTTGATCTTCTAAAATCCTTATTTCAAAGAGTGAGCAATGAATTACTCTTTGTTTTGTTGTAGATAACGAGCTATCTGAAGTTGTGAGAAAGGGCAATACTCCAGTGGAGTGATTGACTCTTCATGTTCGAATTCGAGGTAGGTTATGGTTATATTGTTAGACCCTGCGTAGTGGCTTGTATGTTTATATAATGACTATATTTGATTGATCTTCAGACATTCCTTGTTAAGAGCATTTTTATGTGAATAAATGAAAATTATCATGTTGATATGAGATGAGTATAATCTATTATTGAGATCATGTGGAAGTGTGTAATGAATTTCATTTTATGAATCTATCATGTGAACTTGTGTTGCATTTGAACAAGTGAGGGAGTGGAGCTTAGACTCCGATAAATTGATAGGTTTATATATGGTTTCAATTATGCAATGCACCTTGTTGCAATTAAAGGATGAGAATGGCTTAAATATTAACTGTTTCTTTAAATGAGAGGCTGGAGCCCGAGGGGAGTATCCAGGTGAGCAAATGTTATTATTGAGTGGCTCATGTTCGAGGGGAGCATCCAGACGAGCATATGAGTGAGAGCGGGTACAACGCAGTTACAATACATAGATTTTTAAAGTCCCTTGCAGTTCATGATTGAAAGGGCAGAAATAAGACCCACTGGCATGTGTACTGATTATGTGATTGAGTATTTATGATGAGGTGGTGGAGGCGTGTGCCCGCCATGTCATCTTTTCTTTTCATATTATGCATGTTACTTATGTGGTGTTTTCCTTATATGCAAATGAAGTGTACGAAAAATATGCTGAGAGGTTGTGTCAATTACAGTTACATCATGTGATTTTTAATATTGAAGAATATGTCTCTAGTTCTAGGTGTGATTTGTCACAATGTCGGAACTGATAAGTGGTTTCTGTTTATTTCCTGTTGAACTCATGAGTGATTCTTGATGGTGTTAATGGTAGTTATTAAGTGTGCTTATCTAAGAGATATTGGTAGATTATGTGAAATATGAACCCGTTAAGCTGAATAATGGGGAAAGTGCAGCATAGTCGAGCTATTGTCCAAGGCAGTACCGCTGCAGCGAGACCATTGTAGCGGTCAAGTGATCATTGCAGCGAATGGCCCAATCTAGTGAGCAGGCCAGCTATTTCCCTGAGTGGAGCTTTTGTGTAGGAAATGTTCTATAGGTTCTTTTTATGTTGAATATTGGTCTTGTATTGTTATTACTGTGCATATTTGTTATTATTTAGGATCGATCGATGATGCCTACTAGTACCGTGCTTTATACAAACCCTACTCCAACATTTCTTTTGTGAGTGCAGAATTCGATCTAGGAAGCTCCACTTGTCCCCACCTTTAGTTGCAGCAGTTTATTCAAAAGGTGAGCAGTGCAAGCTGAGCTGCTTCACTTCCCTCCAGAAGATGTCCTTCATCCAGACATTACATCTTTTTTTATGTTGTCTTTGGTTAAATTATTACACCCCATAAAATGTTATCGATTAGTAGGCATACGCGTGGATTTGCAACGAATAAAGAGAGCTTGACACATGTAGGAAAAGGCTCGGAAGAAGGGTCGGATGGGACCAGCGCGACATGCCAGCTGGCCTGTGAAAGGGGCAGCATGGCGCGCAAGGCCCCTTGGCGCGATGACCAGCGCGGGGTGCCAAGCCCTTGGCGCGATGGGCAGTGTGAAGCATACCCCCTGCCACCAACCATATTTTATATATATAGCACCTTGTTCAATTTTAATACATAGAAAATGAGATTTCGGCTAGAGTAGAGAGGACACGCAACTTTCAACCAAATTTCATCCGATTACGCTACCAAACGCCATCCAAACGCAAATTAATGAATTCTAGGCCTACGAGAAGCATTACTAAGGAGTTATTTCTCAAAAATTCACTCGGCATACCAGGACTCTGCTGAGTAAAAGTTGTCAGAATTACTCCAAATTGAATTCTAATGGCCACAGGCATTAGGTAAGCACTTCTCCCTTCTGAGCTTTCCGAAAAATGTAGGTTTTCGGCTGAGTTATTCGAAGTTAAATTATAGTTGATATTATTATCGAAAGTTATCATTATTTGCTGAATTTAGTATTGAAATTAGCCGTATTATCTCAGTAATAGGGCTGCAGTTAGATAGAATCCCCAGTTACAAGTTGCAACTCATCAGTTAAACGCAAGTCGGCACTCGAGGTCTGTAAGGCTATCCTTTTCGGCAAGTTACGTTTGTTGTAAAGTTAGTATGAATTGTATATCTATAGTAATTTAGAGTAAATTTATTGTGGTTAGTTGTTATGAATTGAATTGAGACGACAGCGATAGTATAGTAACCCTCGTCAGAGTTAACCCTAGCCAACTTGATTGTTGTATGCGATATTTGGGATTTGGATGTTATTGCATTTAGGGTTATGCTTGCAGGATCAGTATGATGTCCGAAGGGACCAGAGTGGGGCCGTGAGGGTCGTATCCAGTTTTTAGAGCTAATATATGACTCATAGTCGAGCCAAGGCTCGGGGTCCAGCTACAACAGTTATACTATAGCTCATAGTCAAGACAAGGCTCAGGGCCTAGTTATAGCAGCTACAGTATGATCCATAGTAGAGCCAAGGCTCGGGATCTAGTCACAGCAGTCACACGATGACCCATAGCCGAGCCAAGACTCGGGGTCCAGTTATCGGAGCCCAGATGGCTCAAACACAGATATAGTTATAGGAAGCCTATCATACTTGGAAACAACTTCAGAGAGCGAGTATTCCTGAGTTACAGTATGCTTATGAATCTTTAATAGTCAAATAGCAAGAGAGTGCATTATTTGTACTTGTCGGGGCTTATGAGGGCCCAGGTAGGTTATTCTATGTTGTTTGTACCTTGCATGCTTATAGGGGCCCGTTTAGGTTCTTGTTTGTATTTATATACTTATTTGTTAGATATTTCAGATGGTAAGGTTACTTAGGTTGAATTCTTACCCTCCTTCTTGATTACTTAAATTTTATCAGTTTTTAATCAATTATTGTTTTACTACCTTACATATTCGATATATATTGTACTGAAGCCCATCCTTGGGGCACTGCATTGCTTTCCTGTAGGTGCGGATAGACACGGTTCAGGACCATCTTAGTCATCATCCAGAGTTAGCAGTGCATTCAGCTCCTTTCTTTCGGGGTTGATAATTAGAGAAGGTTTGTTCTTTTGTTGTATAGTTTACGAGCAGGTCGGGGCCCTGTCTCGACCATTATTCTATTCTTAGAGGCTTGCAAGCTGCAGATTTCTAGTGGTTAGCTTTTGTTGTTGGTTGTGTGAGGCCTGCGTATGTTTTAATTCATGTGATGGCCGTGTGGGGCCTTGTTTAGTTGTTAGTTAGAAGCCTTGTCATCTATAGCATAGTTTTTGTTGCCCGATTTCATTCATTTATAACTAGACAACATGGGGTCTTATCGGCCCATATAGGATCCGTATTATTGTGTTGTTGCTTGTTAGCTGTTTTCTTTTATAGGTGGCCTTGTCGGCTAGAGGCTTTATTTACAACCGAGATATAGCTCGCCGATTTCGTGAATTAAGTTATAGGTGTGCACCAGAAGTGCACCAGGCCAACCAGGCTAGTCCAGATCCAGTGTGGCACTAGGTACCAATCATGCATCCCAAGGTGGGGCGTGATAAACTTGGTGTCAGAGATGGTTTTATCCTATGGAGACTATAAGCCGTGTCAAGTAGAGTCTTGTCTATGGATGTGTTGTGCACCATATTCTATAGATAGGAGACTATGAGACATAATAGTGTGGTTACTGTTCTTTCTCCTCTAGTCGTGCTATAGAGCTGTGTTGTATAGTGTAACTCCCTAAGCTTATGTTATTCTACTTATTCATACAGAAATGTCTGATGAACGACGGACCGCGACTGGTCGAAAATTTGATGTGGCAGTAGGAGAGGGAACTAGTAGGGGGGCCCAAGTAGAGTCTGCCCAATCTGAGGGTGATAGGGAGACATCACCTCGATTCCCCAACACTCACCACCGCACTCAGAGCCCACTAGCGCAAAAGATATACTGGTACCACCCCCAGCCATTCTTGTGCCATCAGATCAGGAGCTTAGGGGTACATTCTATATGTTGGTTCAGATGATGGCTGCCCAGCGTCAACCTCAGCTAGTAGTACCAGCTGTTGTTGAGCCCACTGAGGGGCCTGGTAGTTCGAGAGTCTGTGAGTTTATTGCTCTAAGTCCCCGCAGTTTACAGGGATGGATCGTAGAGAGGACCCTCAGAACTTCATAGATTAGCTGTAGAGAATATTAAAGGTTATGCATGCCTCGTCTACAGAATCAGTTGAGTTAGCAGTATTCTGATTGCGAGATGTGGCAGTCCTGTGGTACGAGGGTTAGGAGAGATCCCGAAGTAGAGATGCACCTCCACCTATTGNGTATAGACACGGTTCGGGACCATCTTAGTCATCAGCCGGAGTTAGTAGTGCATTCAACTCCTTTCTTTAGGGGTTGATAATTAGAGAAGGTTTATTCTTTTGTTGTATAATTTATGGGTAGGTCGGGGCCCTGTCTCGACCATTATTCTACTCTTAAAGGCTTGTAAGCTATAGATTTCCAGTGGTTAGCTTTTGTTGTTGGTCATGTGAGGCCTATGTATGTTTTAATTCATGTGATGGCCATGTGGGGCCTTGTTTAGCTATTAGTTAGCAGCCCTGTCGACTATAGCATAGTTTTAGTTTGCCCGATTTCATTCAGTTATAACTAGAAAACATGGTGGTCTTGTCGGCCCGCATAGGACCCTGTTATTATGTTGTTGCTGGTTAGCTTTCTTCTTTTACAAGTGGCCTTGTCGGCCAGAGGCTGTATTAACAATCGAGATATATCTCGTCGATTTCTTTAATTAAGTTATAAGTGTGCACCAGAAGTGCACCAGGCCAACCAGGATAGTCCAGATCCTAGTGTGGCACTAGTTACTAGTCATGCCTCCGAAGGTGGGGCATGACATAAACAATTCAAGAACTGTAGATAGAGATTATGGTGAAATGACAATCAAGTCTTTGGAGCATCATTTTGTTTGTTTTAGGAAGGATGTATTCATTTGACGATTAATTTGTTTTATTATACATTTTACTTCTTTATGATTATTCCATTTCAGGCTAATGTTTGAGAATCGTTCGTTCGCCTACCGGGGGGATTAGTGTGGGTTCCAATCACGGTCATTTGGGTCGTGAAAAGTTGGTATCAGACCTTTAGATTCGTTGATCTCATTGCATTAAGACAGGTCTAGTAGATTCTCGCGTATCGGTGTAGAGATGTCCGTAACTTATCTTCAAGAGGCTGTAGGACTTTAGGAAACCTCACTCCTTCATTCCTTTCGTGTGATTAATTAATTCCAAGCGGTATCTGGGTATCCAAATTGCTATCTAATATCTTTTCTTCTTTCCTTCTCATGATGGTGGGAACATGTGTAAACGGTTATAGAGACACAACACTTGACCCAGTAGTGGCGGCCCCAGTTCATGGTACAGGAAGGGGCAGAGGTCGTGGACAAAGACTTGATGCGGCTAGAGGAGGGGCCCGTGCTCCAACTCCAATCCAGGAGTGGTCTGCATCTCCCGTGCCACCAGCAAGGCAGGGCGGCTGGAAGTTGAGGTCGAGATCCCGACATAGGGAGAAGCTCCTGCTAGGCCAGCGTCCTCATAGGTCTTAGCTCATGTCCTCCACCTTCTAAGTGGCCTTGTGGGCACCGGGGTAGAATCAGCAACTCTAGCGGTACAACAGTCAGGAGTTCAGCATGCAACTGTTGTAGCCCCGCAGATTGACGACATATCGGAGGCAGTGATGTTTTCGAGGGTGGTGGCAGGACCAGTAATGACAGGGGAAGAGCACGACTTATTTTTGAGGTTCACCAAGATAAAGCCTCCCATTTTATAGGGCATAGATACAGAGGATGCCTATGAATTTATCATTGATTGCCATGAAAGGCTCTATAAGAATGGAGCCACGGAGAAGTATGGTGTTGAGTTTGTCGCCTTCCTGCTGATGGGTGATGCAAAGCTCTAGTGGAGGGATTTCGTGGAATGCAGACCAATAGGGTCACCACCGTTGTTATGGACCCAATTCTACTCAACATTCTTGGAGAAATATGTTCCCCGCACTCTGAGAGATAGGAGGCGGGATGAGTTCACTACCATTGAGCAAGGGAGCTCATCAGTTACTGAATACGAGGCCGGCTTCACTCCTTGTCCAGATATGTTCTACCCTTACTGCCCACCGAGGAAGAGAGGATCGGGCGGTTTGTTAAAGGATAGAATGTGGGTCTCTAGGTTCCAGCTCTGCCAGATCGTCTCTCTGGGTAATACTTTCTAGGAAGTGGTAGAGTATGTGAAGTTAGTTGAAGGGGTGAGGCATGAGGGGTATGTTAGAATGTCGAGAAGAAGGCTCGGAGAGTTTGCTTTTTCAGTGGTTCTTATATGAAGGCTCCAGCACCACAGGGTTTCTTTGGGCGCCCTATTCATTCTGCCATGCAGGTGTCAGACAGAGGTTCGCCAGGGACAGCTCTGTGACCATCAGAGTGCAATTGGGGGTACTTAGATGCCTTGTCCTGATTTTGGGGCTCGCCCTATTTCTTCTTTTCCTACTCAAAGACCAGTTACTAAGAAGGTTTATTATGAGTATGGTGAGTATGACCACATCAAGAGATGGTGCCCCAAGTTCAGATAGGGCGGGCAGGTTGTTCCTCACCTAGCTCCTCGAGCTCTAGTCCTAGCCGGGAGGGGAGGCAGTGCTTTGAGTTCAGATCGTCCACAGCTGGAATGAGGTGGTCAGCCAACTGCTAGAGGTGGCATTAACCAAGGCAGAGTACATGCTCAGGTAGGTAGGGGTGGTACCCAAGCAGGTGGAGGGGTGGCACAGCCCAATCAGAGCAGTTCTCAGGCTGGTAACCAGGTTCATTTCTATGTTTTTTTTGGTAGACCGGAGTTAGAGGCTTTAGACACCATTATCATAGGTATGATTTTCATGGCTAATAGAATGGCTATTGCATTGTTTTACCCAGGCTCTACCATTATATGTGTGTCTACTTATTTTGTTTTGGGTCATGATCTTGTGTGTGATGTGCTTAATACTCCTATCTGTGTGTACTCCTATTGGGGATTCTGTGTTAGTGGATAGGGTTTTTCATGACTGCATTGTTGAATTCATGGGATTTGACACCCTAGCAGATCTAGTGATCTTAGACATGGTTGATTTTGATATAATCTTGGGATGAGTTGGTTGTCCCCTTACCAC
>JACEIK010004512.1:36253-55081 GCA_018107945.1 Datura stramonium
AACGGTCAAAGTCCCGCTAGCAAAATGAGGGAGTAACCGCTGGGACCACTGCAGTGACCCAATGGCCGCTGTAGTGGGTCCGCTGTAGTGGAAGTGTGACTGCTGCATCGGACGACGGGAATAAAAAAGTGGGTTTAGGTGGGAATTACGGGGTTTTACCCAATTATTCTCAAATCACGATCAAAAGGTCTAAACAACGAAAAAACCCTTCACCAAGGTAAGATTTTTCAATTGTTTATATCTACATGAGTTATGTTAATTCTAGATTCCTTGTAGACCTCTAATGGTAGGAGTGTTTGTAGAGAAAAATCCTAGAATGTTGAACTAGGGCTGGATTGTAGGGTGATTTGGGTTGATGTTGAAAAGTTTTGATCACTCCTCTAAGATTATTATTGAGAATGGGGGGTTATGCGAGAATTGGGACCTAGAACTTAGTAGAATTGGGGTTCACTTTTGGAAGTGCCCTGAAGGGGAGGGTTTGATCTTATAAAACCCTTATTTCAAAGAGTGAGTAATGAATTACTCTTTGTTTTGTTGTATATTGTGAGCAATTCGAAGCTGTGAGAAAGGGAAAGACTCTGGCGGAGTGATTGACTCTTCTTGTCTGAATTCGAGGTAGGTGATAACGTTCAAACTCATACTTTCTGACAAAGCATGAAGCATACATTGTTAAATAAATAAAATCATATTTGAATATCAAAGGATAATCTCAAACACATAATTAAATACTTACAACAATAATTGGTAGAAAATCATATNAAATACTTACAACAATAATTGGTAGAAAATCATATCTAAATATCAAAGAATAATCTAAAGAATAATGTAGGAAATCAAGAATTTGATCCTAAGAATTGCTCCTCAAAATTTGATAAAAATTCACAAATAAAATTCTTCACACGTCTACTACTGCGTTTTTATCTAGCTGTTCTAACTTCCTCTCCTATTACATAGAAATAAAGGGTATTTATAATAGTAGAGTAAGCCTTCCTTGTTCCTTCATGGACTATAATTGGAATTCATAACTCCTTTTCCTAGTTGAAGTAGGATTGCTCTTTCTAAAACTAACCTAGAAAAGTAATTATACAAATAATTAGAGCTTTTTCCTAAATTAATAGAGAAACTAATTTAACTGTCGTCGCCTGATCCTACGACACGTACCATGAACCTTCGAGTCACAACTTCCTCTCGTACAATGGCTATCGTGGTCTGATCTTGTGAAGTCGAGCATTTTCTGAATATTTTCAGAATTTTTGTGGTACGAATCACACCTTGATATCACGACTCATGACTGCATCATATCCTAGGATCTGCCAATCATATTTTCTCTGAAGTTCACCACGGCTCTTTGGTTCGAGTTGTAAGTAGTCATCATGACTTATATCTTCCATTTGTACCATGAGCTCCGACAAGTGACATATTTCTATAATTTACCCCGACTTCTATGGTACGTCTCATACCAAGAGTCGCACATGGCTAGTGCCTTGTGCTGAATTTTATCACAGATGCTACGTACGACTCGTAACTCAAAGGTATGGGTCGTGCTGAAATCTGCAATTTTACCATTTTCAACACTCTTTTCTCTTCTTTTGCACATTTCAACTCCAATAGATAATTTTCTTGAAAACAAATTAAAAGTGCATCATATATGTATAAACATACTTAAGTCCATATTATTTTCCCAATTTTAAGCGTCGAAAGTGTTGTAAACTTACAGCACATCAACACCGTCAACTTAAGACTTTTGCATGTCCTGGGGTAAGGAAAATAAAAAAATATAAGTGATTCTTAGCTAGAAAATAAATCTAGAATACTACAACCAACATCAATCAAAATTTGGACCATAAACTCAAACAGTTTTTGACCCTTTTTCCTGTAAACCAAATCAGCATATGCATATCAAGAAACCACAAATCATGATAAACAAGGATCAAGATAGGTAATCTAGCTATTAGCAGATAGTCAAGTTATCACCAATGCCTTTCACACGGACAACTGGCAAAATAAAACACAAACCATGTACCCTCATAGCAAATGAAGTCCCCCACTCACAAATATAGAAAAATATGAAACATGGGATGGAGCATGTTAGACTCTCACCCTCACAAAGAAGTTCCAAATACTGCATGTTGGATACCATAGGCTTGCCCTTATTTTTTCTACTTCGACCTATCAAATGGTCAGGCTAAGATCACTATCGGACTTGATTCAGTTTGTAATGTAGGCTTTTGGGCTGGATATGGTAGATATGAAATCTTTCTAGTTACTAAACCCTCCTTGACACTACACACGTGGCTCCATTCTTCACTTTTTCACCCTTTTTTCTTTTTCAACTTTTTCCTCCCCTTTCACCATTTTTTATGCAATTGTATGGGTGTGGTGTGTTTCTTCAAATTTTCATTCATCTTTCTCTTTTGTATCTTCTCTTTCAATTCTTCTTTTTCTTTCTCTTTTTCTTCTTTTGTCACACCACACCTCATTTCTAACCCTTTTTCTTTGCTCTTCCTTTTTCACCTCCCCAAATTCTATGCACCCCTACTCTAGCCACTCTCAACTTAGGCATTTTTCCTATGTTGAGGTTCACAATGTCCAAGGAGGGACCAGAGCCAAAACAGGCTCATTATAAAAAATAGGTACGATTAATTGGTTAATCAAAGAAAATTGTTTATTTAAGGCTAAAAAAATTTGATCAAGGGAATCATATTATTTTGGTAGGATATTTTAAGCTAAAAATGGTCTTAACAAGAATGGCCTATGATCCTTTCCTAACCAATCATCCTAAAATCTATGCAAAGACCAACCGGGCAAGTTCTAAATCCTCTACGCAGTATTGAACTAAGTATCAGACTTCACTCACTCATGGTACATGACTTGCATTCACTCTACTTATTCGGTTCATTAATGGCTTAACGAAAATTATACACACTAATATATTAAATGATATAAAAAGATCCACAAAAATCATGCATGCAATCATAAGTACATAGCTAATCATTAAAAAAAAATTTTAAACAGTGTCAATTTTTCAAAATATCCAAACTAGTACAATTTATTGGCTGAGTATTCCTAAGCTACTTTCTAATTAAACAAAAATCTCAAAAATAAGATCCTAAACATGTCGGTTCTACTAGATAGCATGCCCGAAGGAAAAGAAACACGCCAAGAAGAACCCTCGGATGACTCAAAAACCCAAAAATACAAGTACACCCCCTCATTTTTTTAAAAAAACTGCTTCATCCCTGAAGAAAGAATGTGAGAACTAAGGAAGGGAACATACCTGTGGCTATTCAGACTTCACCATCCATGGGTTTCCTTCTATGCGGTGCCCGATTTAACGTCGTGGTACGACGTAACTTTTGCAATTCTTTAGGCATCATCAAGGTACATCACCTCGATTCCTCTTAATTCCTCCATATCTCCCAGATATAACTTTATTCTTTGCATATTAAATTTGAACCTTTTTCCATATTTTCTCTCTAGTTCCACTGCACTGTATAGAGACACATGCACCACTCTGTAAGGTCCCATCCATCTAGATTCAACTTTTTAGGGTGCAAATGGAGCCTTGAGTTCAATAGTATGACCAGATCACCCTTGTTAAACTCCCTTTTTGCAATATTCTTGTCATGATAAATATTCATTCTTTCTTTATAAATGGTCACCCTCTCATAGGCTCTAATTCAAAATTCATCCAACTCATTGAGCTAGTAAGTCTCAACTTGGCTACTTCATTCCAGTTTAAATTCAGCTTTTTCAAAGCCTATAGTGCCTTATGCTCTAATTTGACCGGCAGATGACATGATTTACCATAGACCAGTTGATATGGAGAGGAACCAATGGGGGTCTTATAAGTTGTTCGATAGGCCCACAACATCATCGAGCTTCCTAGACCAATCTATCCGTTAGTATTCACTTCTTGGCAAGAATGGTCTTTATCACGCTATTTGAAACTTCTATCTACCCACTTAACTGAGCATGGTAAGGTGTTTCCACCTTATGCTTAACGCCATATTTCTCCAACAGGGTTCTAAAGAGGCATTCACAAAAGTGTGATCCACCATCATTAATGATTGCTCTGGGAGTGCCAAATCTAGCGAATATGTGCTTTCATAGAAATGTTGTGACACTTTTGCATTCATTGTTAGGTAGTACAATAGCCTCCACCCATTTGGAGACATAATCCACTTCCCCCAAGATGTATTTCATCCCATATGAACTAACAAATGAGCCCATGAAATCTATACCCCATACATCAAATAACTCAACTTCCATAATAGGGGTCAATGGTAACTCATGCTTACGGGTAATGCTTCCCTTCCTTTGACATTGATCACATGTCTTGGTATACTCATAGGCATCTTGGTGAATAGAGGGCCAGTAATACCCGCATTGTAAGATTTTATATGCAGTTCGAATGCCACTATAATGATCCCCAACTGGGGATGAATGACAGGCCTCGAGAATGTTAAACATTTCTACCTCTGGCACACACCTATGAATGATCCCATCTGCACAAATGTGAAATAAGTATGGTTCATCCCAATAGTATCTTCGTGAATCAAATAAGAACTTCTTCTTCTGCTGGGGAGTTAGGTCTGCTGGGATCATGTCATTAACCAAATAATTTACAAAGTCAGTGAACCAGGGAATCAAGTCCTAGGATGCAGCTAGTACCTGCTCGTCTGGGAATGCATCATCAATATCAATCTCCTCTCTTGCCCTAGCCTCAGACTCTAGCCTGGATAAGTTTTCAACTACCTGATTTTTAGTCCTTTTCCGATCATTAACCTCAAACTCGAATTCTTGAAGCAACAGCGCCACCTAATCAACTCAGGCTTAGCATCCTTTTTAGACATCAAGTATCTCAAAGCGGCATGGTCTGTATGGATGATCACCACTGCTAGTAGCTCCTATTCTGTGATAGTGTAGTTTTTTTGGGTTATGTTGAGTGTTTTACTAGCATAATAAATAAGATGAAAAATATTTGCCTCCGTTGGACCAAAACAGCATCGAGAGCAACCTTGCTAGCATCACACATTACTTCAAAAGAAAGAGACCAATCTGGAGCTATGATAATAGGAGCAATGGTGAGTTTCTATTTCAAGCACTCAAAAGCCTTTAGACATTCCTCATCAAACACGAACTTTACCTCCTTCTCATGTAATTTGCACAATGGTTGTGCAATCTTTGAAAAGTCCTTGATAAACCACCTATAGAATCATACATGCCCTAAAAAGCTTCTGACCCCTTTTACGAAAATAGGACATGGCAAACTTTCTATGACTTCATCTTTTTCCTTGTCCACCTCAATCCCTTTTCCAGAGATTTTGTGGCCCAGCACTATTCCTTGATTGACAATAAAATGACTTTTTTCTCAATTTAGGACCAGATTAGTTTCTTCACATCCGTTCAACACTTTGCCCAAGTGTTTGAGGCAATATTAGAATGAGTCACCCATAACTGAGAAGTCGTCCATGAATACTTCGATGGTGTCCTCCACCATATCTGAGAATATCAACATTATGCAACGCTAGAATATGGTTGGCACATTGCACAATCCAAATGACATTCTTTTGAAAGCAAATGTTCCATACAGGCAGGTGAAGGTAGTCTTTTCTTGGTCTTCTGGGGGTGTAGTGATCTGATTATACCCTGAGTAGCCATCAAGAAAATGGTATCAACCTTTACCTGTCAATCTGTGAAGCTTCTGATCCATGAATGGCATTGGAAGTGGGCCTTCTAGTTCTAGTGGTTGAGTTTCCTATAATCCATGAATACATGTTATCCTATGAATGGCCATGTCGGTATCAGCTCATTCTTGTCATTTGGTACCATTGTGATCCCACCTTTCTTTGGCACACACTGTACTGGACTTACCCACTTGCTGTCTACAATGGGGTAGACTACACCAACATCTAGCCACTTGATAATCTCCTTTTTTCACTACTTCTTGCATTGGTGGGTTCAGGCGTCGTTGATGCTCTATGCTTAGTGTGCAATTTGGCTCGAGCTGTATCTTATGAGTACATATGCCTGGAGGGATACCGATGATATCAGCTATGGTCCAACCAATTGCCTTCTTGTGTCTTTTTAATATTGTGACCAAAGCTTCTACTTGTCAGTCCGTCAAATTTTCTGCAATAATTACTAGTAAAGTATTGTCTTCATCCAAGAATGCATATTTGAGATGGGAGGTAGTGCCTTCAGTTCAAGGATTGGTGGAACCTCTACTGATGGATTTGCTGGCGATGTTGAATGGTTCTCAAATCAAGGTCTAACTTCTTTGGTCTGAATTTGTATGGCCCCATTCAATAAAGGGCATTCACCAGCTTTGTATACCCCGGTACCCCATCTCCTTCATTATTCATCATTACAACTGCTACTGTGTCAATATTTATCATCTCATCCACAGGCACTAGTAGCTTCTTATGTTCCATCTGGGTGTTATAAAAGGTGGCTCCCTTGGTGTTGTCCTGAAAGAATCACAAAGGAAAACAAAGAAAACGTAAATGGGGAAATAACAATCAAAAGTCAAATACAAGCAATTAATCTAATCTTAGTTGTATTCCCTGACAATGTCGCCATTTTTTGATAAAGCACAAACTCACACTTCCTAAAAAAGTATGAAAGCGGACGTTGTCAATAAAGAATCCAACTAAAAGGTTGGGGTTGAACCCACAAGAAATAGGGTAAGAAGACTAATGCCGGTAATTGAACTTGTTGGTGAGTTATTTCCAAATTGGGGGGGTTTTAAAGAAAACAATATTAAAACAAGAATATATTCGTGATTTAAATCAATATTTAAAAGTAACTAGGTAAATGTTGTCACGCCCCGAGCCTATGCCCTGGATGTAATACGGTACTTGAAGCCACAAGTGACCCCAAGTCAACCCCTGGTCTATCTTTCACAAGAATTTTGAGTAAACATGCACAACGGAACTTTAAAATAATATCATAAAACATTTATGAAAGACAAGTCTAAAAACATAAAGTTCAAAATATTTGAATAATATAGATAAATCTGAAAACCATGTCTGTCTGAAAGCCATCTAACTGAGGAATTGCTGGGACAAGCCTCCAACTAACTCTAAGTCTAACTGAAATAATAATTCAACTGTAAGAAAGTAAAACAAGGCCCTCGAATGATGAGGACTCACACTTCGACTGCAGCAGAAGAGTATTGGATCGCAACGGCTAATGATGCTGAGTCTGGGAACCTGCAGCTATATCATGAAACGATACAACATAAAAGTATGCGTCAGTACTTTGAATGTACTGAGTATGCGATAGAAACATGAATGACATGAAAGAAATAGTAACTGAACTAGTATGACATTAAATGACCAACTAAAATGCTGAATACTGAATCAATTGATATAAAACTAATATGGTCAAAAATGACCCTGGCTGATGGTCATAAACATGCCCTATGTCTGAAATACTGAGTCTGAGATACTGCACTAAACTAATATGGAATGAAGAATCTGAGAGTAAGCTATACTGACTAGAGTGAGAGGCTATAACCGACATATAACCACGTGAGCTAGACATAGAGTTCGATGTATACACCCCACCGGTAGGACCCGATATACCTTGCTAGGGTATAAAGGCATGGACTATGAGAATCACTGTCAATGGGGCCATGAGGCCAAGTAAATATATAACATATGGTGGAAATGTAGTTCTAGAACCTGGGTGTGCTGGAACCCCGGCTAGCTCGATGCTAAGTCCTACTCCCACTGTATAATCCTATTACTACTACTGCTTACAAGAGGATAGCTCGATACTGGGGTCCAAGACTATACTGAACCATGGATACTGTCAGAGAGTTCCCTGAGCGTCTTATAGGACCAGATTTAGAAACTGAGTTCTAAGACCGGTCAAAGCTGCTTATCTGGAAGCGTCGTAACCGTCTAAAGAACAAACTGCTAACTAAACTAGGGTCCTGGGCTTGTCAGAGCTATATAACTGGAATGTCATGACTGCCTAATGGGAAAAATAAAATAAATTCTGAGTATGATTCTAACAACAGGGAGGCACCACTAACAACTCGGGAAAAGACTGGAGTCAAACTGATCAGCTGACATTTCTGACAAACACTAGATGTTCTGGTGCTTTAACTGAAACAGAACTGACGATTCTGAATAATACAGAATATGTAGACTTTATGACTAAATCTGAATAACACTCATGTAACTGAGTTTTTAACACATACAATCATTGTAGAAGCCCCTAACTATGAAGGATGCAAACAATTCTCAAGAATTCAAAGCTTAAACCAGATTCTAATTTTTGACTTTTCAAAAGCTAGGGCTAAATTTATAAATTTATGGAGCAAGCATCATTTTAGTTACAAAGTAGTGGAAAATAGTTACAATTAACATAGGATAGGATTCCACATTAAATAATCAAAGAACAATAGCAATATTCTTAAATTCGCAAACTCTGGGCTAGGGCTGAAAGTGAACAGAGGGAGAGTTTTGGGGGACGCAAGGGGAGAACCATCTCCTTGCTGAATTCCCACATACCTGGTGAAAAACTCAAAATATTTCCTCGAGGAACTGAGAAGAAAAGTCTACCCTAGTTGTTGCTCTGAAATACCTTGAGAGGAACTCTATGTACTTTTTCTTGGAAGTCTGAGTGGGGAATGAGGGAAAGAACCCACTACCCCCATTAAAACGTCTAAAATTGAAGCTAAAATGGCGTGGTTTAGGGTCCAAAAGCGTAGAAAAGTCGAATTTTCCCTTAACGAAATTTCCCTGAAAAACAGTTCTGGCCCCGACCACGAGTCGTACCACGAAGTCATGACTCGTGGTCACCTCTCCACTTTTCAATCTTCTGAATCTGACCACAACTCGCATTCCACGACTCGTAGTACCATCCTGCGAGTCATACTTTCAGTCGTTGTATCATCCACCCATACCAAATATGACTTATCCATGACTCCTTATCACGACTCGTTGCTACATCCTACGAGTCATACCATGACCCATGACAACTCACTCTGGCACCACTAAGAATTCCACCACGACTCCTAACCACGAGTCGTACCTACACTTCACAATTCATAGGACCACCCGTGATATGACCTTAGGCTCCCAAAATTTATCATGACTCTAGTCATGAGTTGTAGGTCCTCACCACAATTCGTACCTTGGGTCATCCTAGTGCAAAATTCCAGGTTTTTCTGCAGTTTCCAACTTCAACTCCTGGGTCTATTCTTAGGCCCTTCGGGGGTATTACAATATCTCCCCCTTGGAAACATTCATCCTCGAATGTAGGAAACAAGAAAAAACCAGAAACATACAATTACCATATGCAATTACTGATCATTTAAGCCGAAAACAACAATGTCCCTTTTTATGTCGTTCCACCAGTAAATGTCCCTCAAGTCGCGGTACATTTTAGTAGCACCCAAGTGAATAGAGTACCTCGAGTTCTGTGGTTCAGCCAATATTTGTTGTCTCAACTCACCAACATCTGGCACACAAAACCTTCCCTGGTAACAGAGCACTCCATCTCCCCCTTGGGAGAAAGCCTCAACCTCCTTTCTGAGAACAGCTTCCTTGAGTTTAAATAGAACTAGATCTTCATCTTGTATGGATTTAACTTCAACCACCAAGGACGAATCTGACCCGCTTTGCATTACTACCCCACCTTCGGCTGAGTCTACTAGCTGCACCCCTAACCGGGCTAGTCTGTGAACTTCTTTCACTAGTTCCCTCTTGTCTTCCTCAATGTGAGCTACACTTCCCATAGACCGTCTACTTAGACCATCTGCTTAGGGCGTCAGCCATTACATTGGCCTTACCTGGGTGATACAGCACACTCATGTCATAATCCTTTAACAGTTCCAACCACCGTCTATGACACAGGTTTAGGTCCTTCTGACTGAACACGTACTGAAGGCTCTATGATCTATGAACACGTCCATGTGAACTCCGTACAAGTAGTGTCTTCATATTTTTAACGTGAATACCACTACTGCCAACTCCAAGTCATGAGTTGGATAATTTTTCTCATGAACTTTGAGATGTCTGGAGGCATAGGCTATCACTTTGCCCCGCTGCATCAGAACGCAACCAAGTCCAACTCTAGAGGCGTCACAATATACCACAAACCCATATGTTCCTTCTGGCAGGGTCAAAAGTGGAGCGGTCGTGAGTCGAGTTTTTAACTTCTGAAAACTCTTCTCACACTCATCAAACCACTGAAATTTCACCTTCTTCTGGGTTAACTTGATCAAACGGGATGCTATGGAGGAGAAACCTTCCACAAATTGTCGGTAATAACCTGCTAAGCCCAGGAAATTCCTGATTTCGGTAGGGGAGGTAGGTATGGGCCAATATTTCACTACTGTAATCTTGTGAGGATCTACATATATCCCCTCACCTAAGACCACATGACCCAAAAATGTCACAGACTTCAACCAGAATTCACACTTGCTGAACATGGCGAATAACTTGTGATTCCTGACAGTCTGTAATGCTATCCTTAGGTGATTTCCATGCTCTTCCTCATTTCTGGAGTACACCAGAATGTCTTCGATAAATACAATGACAAACATATCTAAGTAAGACTTGAAAACCCTATTCATAAAATACATGAAGGATGCTAGGGCATTCATTAACCCAAAGGACATCACCACAAACTCGTAGTGACTATACCGAGTTTTGAATGTTGTTTTTGGTATGTCGCACTCCCTAACCCTTAGCTAATGGTATCCTGACCTGAGATCGATCTTGGAGAAACAGCTAACTCCTTGAAGTTGGTCAAACAGATCGTCAACTCTAGGTAGAGGATACTTGTTCTTAACTGTGATCTTGTTCAGCTGACGATAATCTATGCACATTCTGAGGGTACCGTCTTTCTTACGCACGAATAAAACTGGAGCACCCCAGGGAGAGATGTTGGGTCTGATAAAACCCTTATCAAGAAGATCTTTTAACTTCTCCTTCAGCTCCTTAAGCTCAACTGGAGCCATTCTGTAAGGAGGGATGAAGATGGGCTGAGTGTATGGGAGGAGATCTATTCCGAAGTCTATTTCCTGTTTGGGGGAACTCCGGGAAGATCTTCAAGAAATACATCTGGGAACTCGCTAACAACTGGAACTGACTGAATGGTTTGGGTCTTAGAGTTGGAATCCTTGACCCGAACTAGATGATAAAGGAATCCTTTGGAAATGAGTTTCTAAGCCTTAAGGTAGGAAATAAACCTACCCTTAGGCGCTGAGCTGCTGCCCGACCATTCTAATACGGGATCATTTGGAAACTGGAACTTGAAAACTCTAGTTCTGCAGTCAACTGAGGCATAGCAAGAATGTAACCAATCCATGCCGAGAATAAGATCGAAGTCGACCATTTCTAGCTCTACCAGATCATCTAGAATGACTTTATCCAAGACCGAGACTGGGCAGTTTCTATACATCCGACTGGATCTAACTGACTCGCCAACTAGGGTGGAGATTGAGATGGGTTCTGATAGGACCTTTGGATTGGTGTTGAACTGAACTACTATGTATGGAGTCACGAATGAAAGAGTGTCTCCTGGATCTAATAGGGAATATACGTCTAGGTGGATGAGACGTAACATACCAGTAACCACGTCAGGTGAGCTTTCTTGATCCAGACGAGAAGAGAGAGCATAAAAATGATTATGGCGCTGACCACCATCTGTACCTGATGAGTTGGCCCACTGAGCTGGTCGGCCAGCTGGAGCTGCTGAGGTAGTGGATTGTGATCTCCCTTGCCCTACAAACAGACATTCTTTAATTCGATGCTTGAGTTGTCCACAATTGAAACAACCTTCTCTACCTTGTAGACACTCTCCAGGATGATTTTTGCCGCACTTGGGCACACTAGATACCTATTCCCTGAACTGTGGGCCTGAGACTGAGTGCTAGATGACCCACCCCTCCGATCCTGGCAGGACCGAAAGGTTGGGGCGCTGGGGCCCTGTGCTGCTGTTGCTGCTATTTCTGCTATGGGCAGCTACCACCGCCATATCTCTGGTGGCCAAATTCTGAATGGCCGGTTCTTGCACGCTCGTTCTTTTGCTCCATATATTTCAACTTCTCGGCCTCAATATGTTGAGCGTAAATAATTAGGCTGGAAAGATCCATGTCCTTGATCATCATTGCGGTCCTGCACTCTTTGAGGACCAGATTAGATACTCCATTGACGAACTTCAGCATGCGAGCCCTTGGCTCAGCTACCATCTCTGGAGCATACTTTGACAACCTGGTAAACTCTAGAGGATACTCCTCCACTTTTCTGTTGCCTAGTCGTAGGTTCATAAATTCTGCCATCTTCGCCTTCCTCAGCTCTCGGGGGAAAAATCTATCCAGAAAAGCTGTGTGGAACTCCTCCCACTCCACTGGTCCTGCTCCCGCTGGTCGCCCCTCCTTCCACTGCTCATACCAAACTTGATCTACCCCTTTAAGATGGTAGGCAGCCAGGTCAGCACTCTCGAAGGAGCTAACACCCATGATACGAGTAATCTTCCTAACTTCATTAACAAACTCTTATGGGTCGTCTCCCACCTTCGTTCTGTGGAAATTTGGAGGATTCATCTGGGTAAAATCTCGCACCCGAGCAGCAGCTGTAGACTCATTTTTAGCTACTGGAACCACCTGCTGGTTTACTTGGTTGGTGACGATCTGGGCAAGCAACTGAATGGCCTCCCTGAATTCAGCGGTAGATACAGAATCATCCTGAGGAGCTACCGGAGCTGGTGGGGCGAGCCTGTTGGCATTTTCGGCCCTGCATCCATTTCCACACCAAGGAGGCATTATTCACTGAAATTTAATAGAGCACGATTTAGAAGGACATTTCTGGAATTTAACTTTAATGCACGATAAAGAATATGAACAAAAGGGGATTTTTCCTAGTAACATCTCATTGCCTCCTCATCACAAGTGTGTCACGCTTCACACCCATGAAAAGGACTCTACTCGATGCGGCTTTCAGACATTCCAAGGATATTCTAAACCTAGGGCTCTGATACCATATTTTTCACGCCCCGAGCCTACGCCCTGGACGTAACACGGTACTTGAAGCAACAAGTGACCCCAGGTCAACCCCTGGTCTATCGTTCAAAGGAATCCTGAGTAAACATGCACAATGGAACTTTAAAATAATATCATAAAACATTTATGAAAGACAAGTCTGAAAACATAAAGTTCAAAACATTTGAATAATACGGATAAATCTGAAAACCATGTCTGTCTGAAAGCCATCTAACTGAGGAGTTGCTGGGAAAAGCCCCCAGCTAACTCTAAGTCTAACTAAAATAATAATTCAACTTAAAAAAAGTAAAACAAGGCCCTCGAATGATGAGGACTCACACTTCGGCTGCAACAAAGGAGTATCTGGATCGAAATGGCTAAAAATGCTGAATCTGAGAACCTGCAGCTGTATCATGAAATGATTCAACATAAAAGTATGCGTTAGTACTTTGAATGTACTGAGTATGCGAGAGAAACATGAATGACATGAAAGAAGTAGTAACTGAACTGGTATGACATGAAATGACCAACTGAAATGCTGAATACTAAATCAACTGATATATAACTAATATGGTCAAAAATGACCCTGGCCGATGGTCATAAACATACCCTATGTCTGAAATACTGAGTCTGAGATACTGCACTAAACTGATTTGGACTGAAGAATCTTAGAGTAAACTGTACCGACTAGTGGGAGAGGTTATAACCGACATATAACCACGTGAGCTAGACGTGGAGTCCAATGTATACACCCCGCAAGTAGGACCCAATATACCTTGCCAGGATATAAAGGCATGGACTGTGAGAATCACTGTCAATAGGGCCATGAGGCTAAGTAAATATATAACGTACGGTGGCAACGTAGTTTTGGAACCTGGGTGCGCTTGAACCCCGGCTCGCTCAGTGCTAAGTCTTACTCCCACTGGATAATCATATTACTACTACTACTGACAAGAAGATAGCTCGATACTGGGGTCCAAGACTATACTGACCCAGGGATGCTATCAGAGAGTTCCATGAGCGTCTTATAGGACCATAATTAGAAACTGAGTTCTAAGACCAGTCAGAGTTGCTTATCTAGAAGCATTGTACCGTCTAAAGAACAAACTGCTAACTGAATTAGGGTCCTGGGTTGGTCAGAGCTGTATAACTAGAATGTCATGACCGCCTAATGGACCAAATAAAATAAATTTTGAGTCTGATTCTGATAACTGGGAGGCACCACTGACAGCTGGGGAAAAGACTGGAGTGAAACTGATCAGCTGACATTTCTTACTAACACTGGATGTTCTAGTGCTTTAACTGAAACTGAACTGACAATTCTGAATAATACAAAGTATATAGACTTTCTGACTGAATTTGAATAACATACATGTAACTGAGTTTTTAACACATACAATCATCACAGAAGCCCCTAACTATGAAGGATGCAAACAATTCTCAAGAATTCAAAGCTTAAACCGGATTCTAATTTCTGACTTTTCAAAGCTAGGGCTAAATTTCTAAATTTATGGAGCAAGCATCATTTTTGTTACAAACTAGTGAAAAATAGTTGCAATTAACATAGGATAGGATTCCACATGAAATAAACAAAGAATGTTAGCAATATTCTCAAATTTGCAAACTCCGGGCTAGGGTTGAAAGTGAACAGAGGGAGAGTTTTGGGGGGTGCAAGGAAAGAACAATCTCCTTTCTGAATTCCCACATACCTGGTGAAAAAATAAAAAAAAAATCTTGAAGAACTGAGAAGAAAAGGCTACGCTAGTTGTTGTTCTGAAATGCTCTAAGAGGAACTCTGCGTACTTTCTCTTGAAAGTCTGAGTGGGGAATGAGGGAAAAAACCCACTACCCCACTAAAACATCTAAAACATAAGTTAAACCGCGTGGTTTAGGGTCCAAAAGCGTAGAAAAGTCGAATTTTCCCTTAACAAAATTTCCCTGGAAAATAGTTCTGGCCCGACCACGACTTTGTACCATGAAGTCAGGACTCGTGGTCACCTCTCGTGGTCATCTCTCCACTTTTCAATCTTCTTAATCTGGCCACGACTCGCATACCATGACTCGTAGTACCTTCCTACGGGTCATACTGTCAGTCGTGGTATCATCCACCCATACCAAATACGACTTACCCATGACTCCTTATCACGACTTGTTACTACATCCTATGAGTCATACCATGACCCGTGACAACTCACTCTAGCACCACTAAGAATTCCACCACGACTCCTAACCACAAGTTGTACCTACACGTCACGATTTGTAGGACCACCCGTGATATGACCTCAGGCTGCCGAAATTCATCACAACTCAAGTCACGAGTCGTATGTCCTCACCATGATTCGTACCTTGAGTCGTCCTGGTGCAAAATTCCAGGTTTTTCTAAAGTTTCCAACTTCAACTCCCGAGTCTATTCTTAGGCCCTTCTGGGGTATTACAAATGTTCCCCATGGGTTCATAACGACTTCAGATATACATACGTGATTTATCCCAATGCTTACTTGTAGAATTGATAACTAGGGCTCATCTAAATGACTGGTTCGTCCCTATTGGATGACTTTACTCAATCACTGAGTCAGGTATCATGAGCGATTTCAAACTAACCTTTATCAATTTGTTCCAAATTTAACTATATTGAGACCACAACTCAAGTTAATACAATGATTATAAATACCAAGGCTTTGTTGTTATTCTCTTTTCCTAATCTCTATTTCTCTAGGTTCAAGCAAGTAAAGAATTTGGATAAATTCTAATGTTGTACACCATTAAGAAACATTTAAAGATGAAGAGAATACAATACAAGCGTTTAACATTGGTTTTGAATCACTTTTGTGTAACCCTATTTTGTTAATCCTCCATGATTCCTACAACCCCTAGTTGTGTAGGTTTTAGCCTCTCATGGTTATAAGATTACAATTTGCATTCATAAACAAACGCATAATTAAATACTTACAATAATAATTGGAAGATAACCATATCTGAATATCAAAGGACAATCTAAAGAACAATGTAGGAAATCAAGAATTCGATCCTAAGAATTGCTCCTCAAAACATGATAAAAATTCGCAATAAACTTTTTCACACGTGTACTACTTTATTTCTATCTAGTTGTTCTAACTTCCTCTCCTATTACATAGAAATAAAGGGTATTTATAATAGTAGAGTAAGTCTTCCTTGTTCCTTGATGGACTAGAATTGGGATTCATAACTCCTTTTCCTAGTTGAAGTGGGATTCGTCTTTCTAAAAATAATCTAGAAAAGTATTTATACAAATAATTAGAACTTTTTCCTAAATTAACAGGGAAACTAATTTAACTGCCGCCGCCTGATCCTATGACTCGTACCATGAACCTACGAGTCATAGCTTCCTCTCGTACAATACCTGTCGTGGTCTGATCTTGTGAAGTAGGAAATCCGCTGAATATTTTGACAAGTGTTGTGATATGACTCGTACCTTGATATCACAACTTGTGACTGCATCATACCCTAGGATCTACTAATCACATTTTCTCTAAAGTTCATCACGGCTCTTTGGTTTAAGTTGTATGTGGTCATCACGACTCGTATCTTCCATTTGTACCATGAGCTCTGACAAGTGAAATATTTTTGTAATTTACCACGACTACTATGGTACGGCTCATACCAAGAGTCATACATGGCTAGTGCCATGTACTGAATTTTATCACAGATGCTACGTATGACTCGTAACTCCAAGCTACAGGTGACACTGAAGTTTGCAATTTTACTATTTTCAGTACTCTTTTCTCTTCTTTTTCACATTTCAACTCCAATATATAATTTTCCTGAAAACAAAGTAAAAGTGCATCATATTTGTATAAATACACCTAAGCCCATACTATTTTTCCAGTTTTAAGCATCAAAAGTATTGTAAACTCACAACACATCAATAGGTTATCATTATAGGGTTAGACCCTGCGTAGTGGCTTGTATTCTTATGTAATGACTATATTTGATTAATCTTCAGACATTCCTTGTTATGATCGTTTTTATGTGAATATATGAAAATTATCATGTTGACATGAGATGAGTATAATCTGTTGTTGAGATCATGGGGACGTGTGTAGTGAACTTCGTTTTATGAATTTATCATGTGAACATGTGTTGTATTTGAACAAGTGAGGGAGTGGAACGTAGACTCCGATGAATTGATAGGTTT
The DNA here is from genome assembly GCA_018107945.1 of Datura stramonium. Classification (NCBI taxonomy): domain Eukaryota; kingdom Viridiplantae; phylum Streptophyta; class Magnoliopsida; order Solanales; family Solanaceae; genus Datura; species Datura stramonium. The sequence continues at coordinate 53,434 of JACEIK010004512.1, forward strand.
ATATATAGTTTTGATTATATAATGCACCTTGTTGCAATTAAAGGATGATAATCTCTTAAATATTAACTGTTTCCTGAAATGAGAGGCTTGAGCCCGAGGGAGTATTCGAGTGAGAATCTATTATTATGGAGTGACTCGTGTCTGAAGGGAGAATCCGGATGAGCATATTAGTGGGAGCAGGTACCACGCTGGTACGGTACATTGATTTCTAGAGTCCCCTACAAGTCATGACTGAAAGAGAAGAAATAAGATCCTTTGGCATGTGTGTACACTGATTTTGTGATTGAGTATTTACGATGAGGTGGTGGAGGCATGTGTCCATCATGTCATCTTTGATTTTCATATTATACACGTTACTTATGTGGTGTTATCCTTATATGCAAACAAAGTGTATGAAAAATGTGCTGAGAGGTTGTTTTAATTATAGTTATGTTATGTGATTTTGAATATTAAAGAATATGTCTCTAGTTCTAGGTGTGACTTGTCACAATGTTGGAACTAATGAGTGGTTTTTGTTGTATTTCCTGTTGAACTCATGAGTGATTCTTGATGGTGTTAATGGAAGTTCTTAGTTGTGCTTATCTGAGAGAAATTGGTGGATTATGTGAAATATGAACCCATTAAGCTAAAGTACGGGGAAAGTGCAGCATAGTAGAGCTACTGCCTAAGGTAGTACTGCTGCAGCAGAAACCTTTCCGCTGCGGCGAGACCACTGTAGCGGTCAAGTGACCACTGTAGTGAATGGACCAATCTAGTGAGCAGGACGGCTGTTTTCATGAGTGGTGCTTTTGTGTAGGAAATGTTCTGTAGGTTCTTTTTATGTTGATGACTGGTATTGTATTGTTATTACTGTTCATATTTGTTATTATTTAGGGTCGGTCGATAATGCTTACCAGTACCGTATTTTGTAGTGACCCTACCCCTGCACTTTCTTTCCAAGTGCAGAATTCGATCCAGGAAGCTCCTTTCGTCCCCACCTTTAGTTGCAACAGTTTATTCGAAAGATGAGCTGATTCACTTCCTTCAGAAGATATCCTTCATCCGTACATTGCAGCCTTCTTTTATGTTGTCTTTGGTTAAACAATTCTATAACTATAGTTAGATGTTGAGGTGCAATGACAATTAGGTCTTGGGAGTATCGTTTTTTTGTTTTAGGAAGAATGTATTCATTTAACGATTAATTTGTTTTATTATACGTTTTACTTCTTTATGATTATTCTATTTCAGGCTAATGTTTGGGAATCATTAGTTCGGCCATCGGGGGGATTAGTGTGGATGCCAATCCCGTCATTTGGGTCATGACACATACATACTCCAAACTTAAAGGATTATTTGTGTTAAAGAATTATTGACTTTTTAAAAAATAGTTTTACCTACTAAGATTTGCTTAATCGTTTTTCAAGATAAAATTCTATATTTTTTCTATATATATCTATACAAATAACATTTTTTTCTTTTTGCCTCTTTAATGAGATTTTGAATGAGAAAATGGAAGTTTATTTAATGTTTTACCAATAATGCTACAAATTTGCAATGAAACATATTCTGAGGAAAAATAATTGAATTTCCTTTTTTTTTCCTTACCAATTATCATTTGATTTATAATATATAGGTTTTAAAAAAATTTTCAATCTATATATATAAGAGG
>JACEIK010004512.1:78390-130798 GCA_018107945.1 Datura stramonium
CGTATGGTGAAAGAGTTTTTGGATCCATATAATGATTAGAAAACCTACTCTTTAGACAATTCGATCATCATAAGTATTGATACTTCAGTCTCTTTTGCCTCTATCTCCTTAGTTTCTTTCTCCTTTTCCTCTTCATTTCCCTTCTCATCATCATCAACATTTTATTTTATATCCATGTGTCTACTTTTGAACATGGATTACTTTTTTTAACACATCCTTTGGAGACTTTTTAATTTTTCGTGATGATGAAAATGGTGTATATAAATTCAAATTACTTGACAATTGTTTATTTAATTTCAAATTGAGTAAGAATAAAATGAAAGGACAATAAGAATGTGAATCCTTTTTCGTCAACATTCTTATTTCCTTTTCATTTTCTTCTTCCTCTATTTCAAGTTAAATACACTATTTAAGTAATTTAATTCAAATACAACATTTCATTATAGTCAAAAATAAAAAAGTCCCCAAGTGAGGTGCAAGAATAAGAAGCCATGTCTAAAAGGTAGACATGTGAAAGAAGAAGAAGAAGACGAAGAAGATGATGATGATGGACAGGAATATGAAGAAAAAGAGGAACAAAATAATTGCTTTAATTTCATTTAGATTTTCAAAACAAGAAGCTAATTTTCCTGATGATGGCAGGGAGTTTGTAGACACCTATTATTTTATTAGTATCTCAAAAGAATAGTATAGATACATGGGGCAACTATTATTTTAGGTAATATCAAGTTTGTTGTTGTTTTTGTTATTATTATTGTTGTTATTATTGTTAATTTTTGTTATCCTTTTGTGTAACGAGGTTATCTATAGGACATGGGTTAGACAGTCTTATAAATTCATTGAATATATTGAAAAGCTTTAAGTATATTTCTATTGAATAATTAAGTTTGTTTTGAAGATATATAGTATGCACCGTTTTATATTTATCTTTTTAACTCTTAAGTCTTCATGACTATTGTTCTTTCAATCTAGTGATCAATCAGTATTTTAGTTCTCGTTATTTATTATATTTTTGTCTTCATCTTGTTAAAGAAATAAATAATTTTTTTGCAAATAATTCAATTTCTAAAGAAAATAAAAATATCTAGCTGAATAATACATTCATATGCGAAAGACTCAACAATGACTATATAAAAGAAATTTATCAACCTAGAGAAAAGGGAGAGGAGACTTTACTTAGTAACTCATAAATTCTTAAATCTACTAAAAGAATATATGACAGAGCACTCATATTCATGATACTAGAAGACAAATTAGACTAGGAATAGAAAATCTATTCCAATATGATTTCGATAAACAAATCCTAACTAAACATAAATGAAATAAATATTAAATATCAAATCCTAAATAATTTATATTCTTTACTCTTGATTTATTTCTGACATAGACTCCCTTAAATCAAGATTTTAAGAGTTGAGTATTCCATGAACACTATCATGTCTTCTAGAAGTAAAGTACCTTAGACTTTCCATAAATTTTCTAAAATATGTAGCATTAACAAAATCGTGGGCTCCATCTTTATTGAACTTCAGTTTCTCTTCAACAAGGGTCAAAGTTGATTTGGATTTGTCCATATTAAATTTCTTCAAAATATCACCAACATACTTTTCTATGAAATAAAGATTTAAATCTTCCAACTGAGAAACTACCTTTAGCTTGTATCATTTGCTAATCTTAGCGTAAGCAATCTACTTCTTAGTTGGTTTGTGTTTGATCTTGTATACCTACTTGACTCAAGTTGGTCTTTTTGAAGGTGTAAACTAGTCAACATCTGTGTGTTATTTTCCTCTATAGCATGAATTTTTGGATTTATTGCATCCACTAGACAATTATCTTTAGCAGCTTTCTCAAAAGTAATTTGATCATAATATACAAATAGTGCAAATTTGCAATATCTTCACCGGATAAATCATTATCATTACCAACAACGTAATTTTGCAAACATGCTACTAAATGATGATGTCTTTGTGGGTGACTGGATGTCTCTATATTTAACGGGATGTGCTACTTGTTCTTCTTGATGTCTGCTAGAACATCCATCCTTCATAGTTGAAATTATTGGTTATTCATATGGTTCGGGATTTTCCTTTGAGAAATCCCAAGTACTTTGCTCATCAAAATAAAATCTCTACTAATAATCACTTATTTTTATAACTAAATTAAACAACTTGTAACCTTTTGTCTCACGACAATAGTAAAAAAATATTCAGTTTTTCGCTTTATCATCCAACTAGTAAAAGTATCCGCACTTCGCGCGGTCATTTGAAACCACTGACTTTATGAAATAATACTTTTATAAATCTAATCAAAGTAAAAAAAATAGATTAAACAATAAATATACGTGCAAAATAACTTTATAAATTAAATAAATGACAAATATAAATTTATTTCTTTCAATTAACACTAACACTTCCTCTTTTTATAGTATCAAGCCATAGAAATACAATATCTACAATATAAAGAAAATCTATCAGCCTTAGAACTACAATAATATATATCTTACATATGAAATTACATAGTAACAAACGTAAATTGAGAAAAAAAAATGATAGTAACATATTGTCATTCATGCTTGAATCAATCATCTTTGATTTTATTTTATTATTTAGCCTTTTACTTTCTGGAAGTGTTAATATTTGAAATTTTAGAAGAATCAAATAAATGCCACGTGAAATATTAAATTTTTTTAATAAATAAATAATTATTGGTAAAAGGAATAATAGAAAGGTGGAGAAAAAGGTGAATAGATATTCTAATTTTAACTTAATATTTTCTTGTAGAAAGTCCACCCGTCCCTTTTGCATTACATATATCATTTAAATGTTCCCCCATTTAAATGGCCCAAAAGAAATCATTAAAATAAAAAATAAAAGAAAATATATGTCATGATTGCACAAAAAATCAACTAATTATATATACTTGAAGGGAAAAAATATTTCAATAAATTAATAAGTTCCTTAGCTGCTTTATAATAAATCAGGACATCAAATTGATAGGGTTCAATTTAAAACTATACTTTTATTCCAATGTTAGTCCAGAAATACACATCTATTACTTTAAGAAGCATTTACAACTTGCAGTTTAGCTTGAAAATCTATCCACACTTCTCTGCTGAATCTGAGCAAATAATTGATTGTATAGTAAATCAAAATCAAATTTACGTATAAATGAAATGGGCGAACAACCGAACCCTTAATTCATATTAAGTTCCACTTATGACATGTCAAATGACACTTACAAATTAAAAATTTCAAATGCATAAATGTTTTAACCAACAAATCAAGAACTACAATATGAGTATTCATCTCAACAACTTGAAATAAATGCTTTACTCTAAGACGTAATGTGGTTTACCCTTTTCTAGATTACGTGCATAGCTAGAGTTTACTATATACTATACCTGGATTCAATAATGTTGTATTTTTATGGCTTGATATGTCTTAGGACTACAAAAGTTTCACTCTAGTCATGTTTCTAAATGGGTCGTTTGACACAATATCCTTGAAGCCATGTCAAAATTTTGTTACTTCTCGCCTTCTTGTCATGGTTCATTGAGCATATCAAAGGCTGATAAGGTTTTTAAGGTCTTTAAGTTTTTACCATACGCATACCAAATTTGAATTTATCGTTAAGAGATATTAGTATAGATTTTTAAAGAAAATTCTGATTGTACCTTCAGCAATTTTAGTAGCAAAAACTCAGCGCAGATGCTTAATTAGCATATACTTCAGATATCAATTCATAGGTCTAATAAATGACATTGACCTTCAATNAGATATCAATTCATAGGTCTAATAAATGACATTGACCTTCAATGTATATCCTACCACCATTACACAAAAAAATATATAAAACATTATAGAAAAAAATCAGATAATTCATAAATTGTAGACTAATGAATGCAACAATACAAGTATACATAGAATTAGAGGAGGAATGTTCACTATTCCAAAATAAGAAGGAAAAATTATTCCATTGTGATTTTTATGGATGAAACTTAGCTATCTATATTTTATGTAATCCTATTTAATGATAAATATTTGCTTCTATATTCATGTCCGGGTAAAAAAAAGTTTGAGGAATAGACACAATATGTTATTATACCTTTAATAGGCTTCTTATCATTCAAAAGTTGATGTAAGCAATTTCTAGCTACAATAATAGAAATGTGACTCCTAGAGACTGCAGTAGCGAAGTTATATAGATGATTAAAAATATCTAACCTTTAAATAAAATTAGATCAATCTCTTCCAAAAAATAAACTCAACAAAAGCAACTATATATAGAGGTCGGATCTAAAAAAATCAGAAATTTATCAAACTCACTAACTCAACAACTAAAGGTTCAAAAAATCAGCTCAATACAAAAAAAGACTATTTTTTAGAAAATTGCCAAAATAGATGGATAAAGGACATAGAACTTTTACAAATCGGTTTTAGAAGACGAAAGGAAGATTAAAATTGAACCCCAATAAAAATCTTTGAAAGTCATCATAGCTTTCTTTTTCTTCCTTTTTTCTTGTACTTTATAAGATCTTCTTGTCACACCCCGCCTTGAGGGAGGGGAGTATGACTGGCACCTGGTGCCCTAGTAGGACCTGGACTGCTAACTGGTGAGCCTAAGCACATCTGGTGCCTGGCTAGCTCTATCTCAGATTTCTGAAAACAACGGGCTATATACTTGATTCTCATCAGTACTAATTATTGGACTATAGCCACATCTGCAACATGTTGTAGAGACATACTTATAAAGGGATATCTATGCGGGCATTAAGGCACCATGCTTTGTCTAGTTATGCAGCAACTCAACATAAAGAATCTTGTATAACTTCATTATTGGCAAGGTCACCACTACTATCGAGATTATGGCCCCACACGGCCAACACAATCGATAATGCTAAACAACTAAACAAAACACACGACCTCACCACGGCCAAACACAACTAACCATAGGGAGATGTATATATACGATACGCAAGCCTCTATGAGTAATTGATAAAATGAGCCGGAGCAGGGGCCCGACCTACCATCTTGTACAGCAAAGAAAATAGACTACACCTTTGAATATCAAGCTCACGGATGACGGGAGTTGATGACTCTATGAGCTAGGCTGGAATCACGAGGATCGCCTCCTCGTCTCTGAGTACTTGCCGAGCCAAGTAATGCGAGCGCCCCAAACGGGCGTCGGTACCAGCAGTACCGAGTATGCCAAACAATGAACACATACGAATATAAACAACATAACTAGCAACTCGAATATGAAATGTCGTCTGTAGGCGGTATGGGTGAATCGGGCTGCATGCTTGTGAATGAGGCGGGAGCGTACATCGACGTGGCGTTTCATGTCTAGTAGCTACTATATAACATGTAAGTACATATATAACAAGCAGAACAATACACGGCCCCACATGGCGGAAGGTGCCAACTTGATCACACAATCTATATACCCCCAAGTTAAAACCATCCAAAAAATAAGTGCTCCTCTCTTTCTGTCCACAGAAGCCTCTAAAGCCCTGAGGTCTCCATTTCGGGCTATATGGCCTCTCATATAAATAAATGTGTCTGAGTCAGGAGGACTCTGTCTATCTATGCTTTATGTACATGTAAATCATTCCCTAAATAAACTGCTGAGTAAGCTAATCTTTGCTATATTGATCAGCCTCATATGGGAAGCTTCATCCCATCTTCCGTCCCTCTGCGGACGGCGTACCACTCCTTGGTGTACACCCACCGCTTAGTAGAGCGACACGATTCACAACCCCCGGGCGTGGGAGCGCTGGGGTGCCTCCAGCACAGTTAAGTCTCAACAATCAATAATGCGTATATAAAAAGCATGTTTATTGAAAAAATACTATTTTGTATTACGATTTCTTATTCTAAACTCTTTACGTATTTATCTTGATTCTCATCTTGCTTTATATCTTTTGAATCAGGATGTTTCACATACATTTGTGTATGGCTATACGTAGCCAAGATATCATACGGCTATATGGCTATCATAGCCAAGATGCGTCTGTCACGTCTGATTTACTTTACTAACTTTTATTACAGCGGATATATCTCCTTATTATAAAACATGCTTGCTAAGCATATAATAGGCTATCTTGATGAAATGTTATATAGCCGTTTAGCCTTGCTTTACAGCTTTCGGGATGAATATGATATAACAACGCAAAGAGCAGTTCTTGAATTCGCACCAACTCAATATTAGGCCTGCAGAGATTCTATTCTGAGTTGTTGTATTATACTAGGCTAAAGTTACTAACTTGCGAAGAAGCTGGCTTTACATACCTCTAGCGCCAGTTGTAGGCTAACGGTGAAACTCGGTGTTTACTCAAACTATTTCTCCCAGCGAGATTCACATATACATCAATTAAAACTAAATATTAAAATATACGGAAGAAAACATCACTTTCGATATATTTATAGCCCAAACTTTGGCTTATCGAAAAGCGATCGAAAAAACTTGCTATTTGTCAGAAGTCAGAGAAGGAGAAATATTCTTTAAGGCTAGGAATATAGGCACTAATTTGGAGCAATTCCACTTACCTTGGCTCGGTAGCGCGACGATTTAGCCGGTCGAATTTCGTGAAACTAAATCCGTAGGAATGCTCCTGTTGCTAAATACCTCGGTATCGAGGTTAGCCCAGTTTGGACATGGTTGGCAGTGTCGAACAAAATTTATAAGGAAACTAGTTCTCTCTGTTCTCTAACGACTTTCTGGAAATTTAAAGTATTATGAAATAAGCAGTTGGGGCATATATATAATTGGGACTATAAGTCGCATTTAGGGAGTCGATTTATAAGTCGCATTCACGGAATGCTGATTTATAAGTCGCATTTGCCCTTCTGACGCGCCGACTTGGCGCTTGTTCGATCTTTCCCGAGCCTTTTCTAGCATGTATGGCATTGGTTGCTCTTAACCAACATGCCGAATAGACCATCTATATGTCAAGAAATTTACAGGGGTGTAACATTCTCACATAAGAACAGTGGTCGTCCTCGAATGTAAACTTCTATCTATAGGTATTCCCAACTTACTCAACTTATTTCTAGAAAAATTTTGGCGAGTTTCCCTGCAATATGGACTATCTCAAGACTGAAATGCGATCAATACGGTACTCCACACAATACTATAGTATTCATCACATGAAAGATTGGAATCGATTGTCTCATTTATATATATATATATTATAAAATAATAATATAGCATACCTCTTGGTAGAGCTATGCTTGAAATAAGTGAGGATATATGATTTTCATATCTTCTCTTGCCTCCCAAGTCATCTCCTGCCGTTTCCTATTATACCATTGTAATAGACTTAATATCTTTGGTTCTCAATCTCTGAATCTGTCTTGTCTAAGATATCTTGGAACCTCTTCATGGCAATCTTGTGCTGGATATCTAGGCCAGGTTTGCTCTAAGATGGGTCTCAGGTGCATTTCCTTAGCATGAGTCATTGGAAGGCCCCGGATGAGCAGTTGGTGCGGAGGCAAGTTCAACTCATATGCCACTTGGCCTATTCTTAGGCGAATTTGATAGACCCAGCGAACCTCCAGGACTAAGCTTACCCTTTTCTGAGAATCTAATCACCCCTTTCATTGGAGATGCTTTCAAAAATACCCCGAGTCATTCACCTCAAATTCTAGATCTCTGCGGCGCATGGCATATGATTCAGCGTATATGCCGATCGATGGCATTCTGATCAAGCTTTACCTTTTCCTCGATTGTTGAATAATGTCTGGTCAATCAATGTTTGACTCTCCCAGCTCAGCCCGATAGCAAGCGATGCATTTCGCCCATACAATGTAGCCAAGGGCGCCATATGGATAGTTGAGTGATAGAAATTATTATTATAAGCAAACTCAGTGCAGTGAAATGCTCATCGACTACCTCAAAATCTAGCACACACGCCCATGGCATGTCTCGGCGTTTGTATAGTGCGTTAAAACTCATCCATGTGTCCCCGAGGTGGAGATGTTGTGCTCAAATTAATCTGCGTTCCAGCCTCTAAACAGCTGTAAAATCTAGGCGTAAATTGTGCTCTCTGTCGAGAGATAATTGATCTTTTGGAGCACGATGTAATCTAACTATTTCTGGAATCTGCAATTCGGCATAATCTTCGGCATAAAGCGACTTTCCTTGTGAGGAAATGGGCGATTTGTGAGCCTATCAACTATCACCCATATGGAATCGTGTGCTATGTGCAGTGCGAAGTAATCCTGCTACAAATCCATGTTCACGGCTTCCATTTCGAGAGGGCGCCGCTATGCAAAGTTGTGCTGGCTTCTAGTGTTCTGCTTTTTCCTGTTGGCAGTTGGACATTTGGCTACGAATTTGGCAATTTCTCTTTTTATACATGCAGTAGTTCTCCTTGACATCATGGTACATTTTCGTGCGCAGGGGTGGAGAATGGCGGGGCGTAATGTGCCTCATTCATAATCTATTTGGCGGAGCCCTGAAATATACGGAACACGGGCGGCCTTTACCATCCACAGTGCTTATCCTGAGTTGCTCCCGAAAATCGCGCTTTCCTATGGTCTGTCCTTAAGTGGACCGAGTCGGGATCTTCATCTTTGCCGTTCCTTTACCTCCGCAACTAACGACGACATAACGGTGTTTTAGTGCCGCTGTTGTCACTTTGTTTCTGCTACTGGTGGCTGGCCCAGCTAGTGGTGTATTTCCCCTGACAAATTGCTTGTTCGGCTACAAGTATGCCAAACTCCCCATAGATTTATGGCTAAGGAGTTTGTTACTACATTGGCTCTTGGATTGATACAAAATATTCACATTTAGAGAACTTGACATATAATTGGCGGGTCATAGTGCCTTATTATCTTGGGAGAAGCAGAAGCCAATTAATCTCTTAGAGTATAGCTAGAGCTTATACGGCCTTCGGCCGCATGCTAAGGCTATTTGTTCTTTGGATATGCTGAACGACCGTCTGCACACCATGTACCCGTATGCGTCGGAGGATGCAGTGAATGATCATGATCTCACAATAATGCATTGAATAACCTTGAATAATGAATAATTTGGGTTAAATAACCCGAATCTTGAAGTAGTCAACAATTCCTAAATTTCCTACTCAAACATCGTAGCTCATGCATAAGCTACTTGGAGTTGTGGACATCTAAGCGCTTTGATATTCTACTTGAACAAGCTGGCAGAAACTTGGTCTTAGTCGGACTTACTCTCGGGCGATCAATCTCACGGATCTTCACGGGAGTCACGATCTCCTTGTCTTGTAACAGCATGCTAGCGATGCTACCAATTTCTTACGCCTTGTGCGTATCCCTTGGATTTATACTACTTTTCTAAGAAATTCTCGGTCTTATGAGCCATTACGCAAGGCTTTGGCCTCACTGCTAGGAGCTCATATACGAATATCTCACGAGAACAGAAATTTGAAATGCTAGTACATTGTGACTGCGTGTGGATCCTTTCTTAGGGTACCCACGTTTTGTTTTTTGACGGAGACGGCTAAGCCGGCTTGCGGTGTTACTGCATAATAGCGCTAGGTTAACTAGGCGAGCTCTCACCTACGAAAAATAATTCTAGTATTGCTAACCTATAAAGTATGCTATTCGATCTCTAATTCCGGTTACATTTTTGCGATAATGTTACTTGATGCCCCCAGAGGTGCTTCACCCTGCTAATACGGCGCAGGTTAGTCGTTAGACCATCTAGCTGCGCCCTTATCATCTAGCCACACGGTCGGAGCTACTAACTCTTGTAGGCTTACGAAGCCTAGATCGGCAACAAACATATAAGTTTGTTAACTCAACAAGCTGATAGCGAGAAAGTTTCTATGGTTTCATACGTGAATCACACTTACATACCCTCTTCTTGGCGAGTCTGCGGTACGATACGTATATATTTCTTAGCGGCTAACCCCGGAATGCATTGTGTTTGTAACCCCTATGACGGCTACTCACGGCATATACGATATCTATATATATATATATATATATCAACAACTACGTACAATACATACTATTTTTTGTAGTGTCATATGTCTGACATACTTTCTTGAATTTCACTCTTTGCACATGATATCTTTGCTTCTACTATCTAATGATATCTCCTGTCCTCTAAATGTCATCCTCATTGGGTTTTATCCACATTAGAAGCAACAAACATATGCACTTTAGTTATGGTCTCTTTGTTTGAAATTTACGCCACTCTTACAATGTGGGTCAACATCAGAATCTGGCCTTACTTGGCATTATATTAGGCTGATTGTCTGTTGGGTCTTATCTCAGTCCTTTACTAGATTAGAGTCTACGTAATGGCGGTTTGCTTAGCCTCAGTAGCGGACATACCGCATCATTACAGAACCACCCAATCTTACTATCTCTTAAGCTGGTAGTTCGAGGCTTAGTCATAATACACGATATTCTATCAATTTGGGGGTGATTCTAATTTCCCCACAAAATCTAGTATTCTGCTTCTTTCCATATCTTGCTTAAATTTGAGCTGCAGGGTTCAAAATACCCACCTTACATTGTTAATAGGTTACTGGTCAAGTCTCATCTTACATGCTTCTTGACTGCCCAGTGGACCCATCACAGCAACGGCCTCCTAACTTTCGGTATCGCTTGAAATCGCCAACTATTATCTTTGCGGTATATCTACTGTCGTTGTTGGCGATGTTATAGGCGAGATTTGGCCTTTCGACTCGAACTTGACTATTCTTGGAAGTCCATCAACGCGGATCTTACGCCACTTTAAGTAGATAATAGTCTTACTTGCCCATCTCTAACTTGTGCCGTGAGGTGCTAACTACGTAATCATAGGGGCTCTTTACGCTTTCTAACACTTTATGGAATCAGCAATCCCTCTTCACTTACGGATTACTTTGGGCAATCTGCTCAATTCTCATATAGCACATCTTCCGGAATCAAAAACTAAGAGGTAGGAATAGCCTTTCCTTAACGGCAAACAAAAACATGGGCGTACCACATACGAAAAGATGGAGATAGAATCCTGCATTTCCCTCTCTTTCTCACACTTATACGATAATATGATATTGTCTATTATCCTAAATCGATTTATATATCTAACAAATAAATCAACTCGTATGCGTTATGCTTCTAACTTCCTACTATGAAATTATAGAAATATCTGTTGGGAATGAGTGCGCGATAAAGGTATCACATTGGGAGTCTGATACCTCCTCTATTTGTTGTAACTACCTTGTAACTGCTGGTGCCCTCTCTTCTTTGCTGTCATCGATCTTACGCTTTTTGTGATAGGGTATCGATCGACTTTGTATCTGTAACCAAAGAATATGGTAGATTTAGGGACTCAACCTATCTTGTACCGCTCTATAGCATGGTGAATGAGAAGAAAGAGTAACCATCCTATCATGCCTTACTGACCTCACGCCTATAGTATGTAGTGCTATACGTCCATAGACAAGACTCTGTACTTGCATTGCAGACTCCTTGGGACATATTTTAGCAAATTACCAGAAGTTTTTCCATCATGAGGGAGTATGATTAACTTTGGTGCCCTAGTAGGACTGGATTGCTAGCGGTGAGCCTAAGCACATGCGGTGCCCGGCTAGCTCTATCTCTCAGTTCACGAAACAACGGGCTATATAGCAGTTTATGCATCTGACCCTCCCATTGTGGGCCTATAGCCACCTATCACCTGTATCAACTAACCGAGAGACATATATAAAGGGATACTTATGCGGGCCAACAAGGCCACCATGCTGTCTTGTTAGCACGTAACTCAACATAAAGAATATTGTATAACTACGTGACCGGCAAGGTCACCACTACTATCGATTATGGCCCAACGGCCAACACAATCGATAATGCTAAACAACTAAATAAAATGCACGAACTCACACGACCGGCTACAACTAACCACGAGGAGATGTATATATACATTACGCAGCCTCTATAAATGCTTGATAAAATGGTGGGTGGAAACCTACCCATCTTTGTACAACAAAATAAAATGAACTACACCTCACGAATATCAAGCTCATCGGATGATAGGAGGCGGTAGGCTCTATGAGCTAGCTAGATCACGAGGATGGCCTCTCGTCTACGAGTACCTGCGGCAAGTAATACAGCGCCCCAAACGGGCGTCGGTACCACTTGGTACCAAATGCCACAAAACAAGCGAACACATACGAATATAAACAACATAATAGCACTACGAATAACGGGGAAATATGAATACGCCAAGGCGATATAAGTTGAATCGAGACTTTTACGTACGTGAATGAGGCGGAGCGTGCACAGTGAGCGTGGCGACTGCTTTGTCTATTAGCTACTATACTCTTATATAAGTACATATATAAGTAAGCAAGAACCAATACCGGCCCCCATAAGCGGAAGGTGCCAACCGATCAAACAGTCTATATACCCTGCAGGTCAAAACCATCAGCCTCTCGTCTGCAGCTACGAGCACCTCACCAGGCCCCCTAGGTCTCGGCTCGGGCTATGGCCTCGATATAAATAGCGTGTCAGTCGGGAGGACTCTATAATGTATCACATGCTTTATGCTTCATGTCCCAAATCTATTCCACAGGCGCATGGCACATGGGAGTAAGCTGACTCTTTGCTATGATGATCGGCCCTAATATAGGGAAGCTTCATCCCATCTGTGATCTCTTTGCGGCGGCATGCCACTCCTTGGGTGACGTATACCCACACCAGCTCGGTGGGCGCGACACGGTTACCAACCCGGGGGTGGCGAGGAAGCTCAAGGTGCCCTCACGGCACAATCAAGTCTCAACAAATCAATAATCACGTATAGCAAGCATGTTTAAGGCGAAAATACTATGCGTATTGATTTCTTATTTTGAACTCTTTAAATGTTATCTTTGATTCTCATCTTGCTATCTTTTGAATGCAGGATCTTTATCGGCGTATGGCTATGCGCTAGCCAAGATACTATCTGTTGTATGCTATACGCCTTAGATATCATCGACTATATGGCTATCTTGTAGCCAAGATACTATCATCTATACGATTTACTTTACTAACCTTTGAACCGAATATATGTCATATTTATTATAAAACATGCTTGCTAAGCGCATCTTGGGCTATCTTGAGTGAAATGTTATCTCGCTATTTGGCAACCGCTTTACTAGCTTTGGATTGAATATGATATAACAACGCAAAACGTTGTTTGCGGGTCGCACAAAACTCAATATTCGACTCTGGGAATTCTATTACGGAGTTTCTTTACGTATTATACTAGGCTAAAGTTACTAACTTGCAGCCAGCTACATACCTTCGCTTCGGATTATCAGAGCTAACGGGCGAAACTGGTGATACTCAAACTATTTCTCCCAACTGCATTCACATATACATCAATTAAAACTAAATATTAAAATATACGGAAGAAAACATCACTTCGATATATTTATAGCCCAAACTTTGGCTTATTGAAAACGATCGAAAACTTGCTATTTATCGAAAGTCCAGGAAGGGAGAAATATTCACTTTAAGGCTAGGAATACCACTGACACTAATTTGGAGCAATTCCACTTACCTTAGCTCGGTAGCGCGACGATTTAATCGACCGAATTTGCGAAACTAAATCCGTAGGAATGCTCCTGTTGCTAAATACCTCGGTATGAGGTTAATTTGAGTTTGGACCGTGTTTGACGGCGTAATCGAATAGAAATTTATAAAACTCGTTCTCTCGCGACTTTCTGAAATTTATGAAGTATTAAGAAATAAACGAAGTTGGGGGCATATATATAATTGGGACTATAAGTCGCATTCGAGAATGCGATTTATAAGTCGCGTTGCTATGACGCGCCGACTTGGCGCTTGTCGATCTTTCCCCGGGCCTTTTCTAGCATGTATGGCATTCTAAAACTCTTAACCAACATGCGAATAGACCATCTATATGTCAAAATTTACGGGTGTAACACTTCTCTAATCTTTTTGCCCATCTATAGTCTTAGATTGGAGATTTTGCTTTAAGATTTTACAAACCAAATTAATTCAATTGATAAGAGGTATAAAGTAAGATTAAATAAAATGAAGAAAGATTATTAACAATTTTGAATACATGTTATTAACATATTTCAATACCTTGTGAAATAATGAAGCGATAAGAATTCTCTTATACTTTTAAATGTAAAATTTGTTGAATAGCTCTGTGGCCCTCATGAATGCTGGCGATAACTTGATCACTTGGTAAGATGTAAAATTCCATACAATATGAAAATTCAATCAAAAAATGCTTGATTTTTTGGTTAAAAGAATTTATTTTTACTCTACAAATGTTAAGAATACTGACAACTTATACAAATAGAGCATTGACACAACTCAAGTAGGTTGAAGTATAGAAATACATGATATCATCTCGAGAACTTAATTATACTAACAATATATATTTTCTTATAGGGATAAAAAATGATACATAAAGTAAGCCACATGCAATTTTTAATTTTCTAGAAGATTAAAACAAGAACTTTATAGCTTCTTCATTTGAAAAAACTATAGAAAATTCAAGATTTACTCAAGTTTAAGCTAATGAATCGGTAAGTGCTAGCCATAACTCAGGGAACAAATTCAATGCGGAATGCTAATTTTGGTTGGTCATTCGAGATGATCTTGAAAAGAGAAGCAACATAACAATTCGGTGACATGTTCATTTCAAGGGTAAAACATCTTATTGATATATGTAAATCTTTTTTCCAACACAAATGTCAGCATCAAGTTATTTTGAATCCACACATCCAAGGAAAATCAAGAATTATGCGCTGGTAGAATTGCAAATGTGTAAGAGGAACTTGGTAACCAATGATATGAAAATATCAAGAGTTCACTCCGAATGATATTTTTCAATAAAAATATTAGCACGTATAGTTCACGTGACTCTTTTATAAGCAAGATTAGAACTTATTTGTTGAATGTGTGTGTTGTTCAACATCAAAGATTAAGGACATGACATCTCACATCAAAATAACTTCGATGACAAAGTTCACACAAAATTATTATTCTTTTCCTTCTTTGGTAAGTGCAATTGAAGATTAAGTACAAAAACACATGAGAGTTACATGAGTATTTAGTATTTTTAGATAAATAAGTTTTTGAGAAATTAGAGTAAGAGATGCAATTTTTAGGATTAGTAAAAGTGGTTTACGATTTTTTTAAAAAATAAGAACATTCGGGAAAAATTGACTTAGCTTATTTTTGTTGCTTTTCTAATAAGAGGATAAAAAAAATTCTCTTGTATAATGATGGTAGGCTAAGTCCAATATAATACCATAAGTATTTGATTTCACGAGTTCATTCCATTTTGTGCGATTGATCAAGAAAGAGAAAGAGATGCAAGTGCGAGAGAATGTTATGAATTTTATCATCCTATTAATGTATCGAAATGAGATAAAGCGAAGTAGATTTTTACATTTTTAATTTTTTATTCATTTTGAAAATAAAAGCGGCTCAAAGTTGCAACCATAAGCTTTACTTGCTTATATATAAATTATTGGTGTTTTCAAAATTCAAAATTTTATTTTGGTTTTCAAATTTAAGCCAATATTGAAGGCAGGTGAGGTAACTATAAAAGTTGTCTTCGTATGACCGAGTTACGGGTTCATGTTACGAAGCAGCTCTTGCAATAATGTAACGTAATATTGCATAAATAAGACCCAATTTTGTCGATCCTTCCTCGAACACACTCGTAGCGGGTTCTCAATGCCTTGCGACCTATTCTTTTCAAGATTAAACCAAGGTCACGTGCTATATAATTACCAAACAAAATATTATGGAATAAGATTGATAACCAGAATCATCTTTGTCTTTTAATGATAGACAATAAAAATAATTATTACATTTATTATGAAAGTGATTGATAAGTGGCGGGTATGCAATATCTCATTAGTTTAAGGGGGAGAGACTCGTGTTCTTACACCCACTTAAAAAGTGTAAGAGCTTATCACGAAAAGTTTAAGAATTTAATTATTCTAATTATAAATGCGTTGACAAAACTGGAATACTCCTTTTTATTCTTAAATACATAATTATTTTAGGACTGTCCAAACTCCTAAAGGGCTACAACTCATTGTGTGGTTGCAGTCTAGCAGAAATAGAAGGGCGGAAGAACCTGAAACTTTTGTATGTCAAAACTTCGCGTCTTATTTTCCTAAAATTTCAAAAGAACATGTGATACTAAAATCCTTCAAGTGTAAGAATGTATTTTTATATATTTAAGATAGATTAAACTAGTCTCATAAAAAGGCAGAAAATTAACCAAAAGATGCATTTTTAGTTATGTAATAAACCTAAATGTAGCAGAAATTTGAGAATATAAATTTAAAGATACATGAAACATCAAATAAACATTTAAAAAAACTAAAAATTGCAAAAAACGGATAAGAAGATTTACCTTGGTGGCGGAGTAAATTTGAACGGAATCCCTAATCGAGAAGAATAATCCTTGTCCCTTAGCTTATCCTCTATTGAGGTAATAATTCTTAAATTAAATTCAATTTTACAGCCAAGTTTGTTTTATAGAATAAGATTGATAACCAAAATCATTGTCTTTCCGATGATAGACATTAAAACAATTTATTATATTTATTATGAAAGTGGTTGGTAAGTATTGGCCAATATGTAATATCTGTTAATTTTCAAGGGAGAGACTCATGTTCTTATCCTTATAAAAAGTGTAGAACTTATCATGAAATTGTTTTAAGCATATAATTATTCTAATTCCTAAGTACATTGACAAAACTCCAAAAAAGAAACACTCCTTATTCTTAAATACATAATTATTGTTAGAGTGCATCCAAACTCCTAAAGAAACCAACTCATTGTGTAGTTCTTGATCTAGCGAGAAACGAAGGATGGAAGAACTGCGAAACATATGTATGTCAAAACTTCATGTCTTATTTTCCTAAAATTTCAACGAAAGGTGTTACTAAAATCCTTCAATTGTAAGAATGTAATTTTTGTATATTTTGTTAATGATTAAATTAAACACATACATTGGAAAAATTTTAACCAAAAGAAACTAAAAATCGCAATAAGAGAAAGAGAAGATTTACTTGGTGGCGAGGAGTAAATTTGGGCAAGAATCCTAATCGAGAAGAATAATCCTTGTCTTTTATCCTCTATTGAGGTAATAATTCCTAAAATAAATTTAATTTATAGGCAAGTTTCATTTCATGGGGTGAATTGATAACCAAGTCGACGGTCTTCAGATAGACAATAAATAATTATTATTTTTATTATGAAAGTGGTTGATAAGCATTTGCCCCGATTATATAATATCTCATTAATTTTCAAGGATGAGACTCATATTCAACAAAGTGTAGAACTTATCATGAAGTTTATTTTAAACATCTAATTATTCTAATTCTAAGTACCTTGACAAAACTCTAAAGAAACACTCCTTATTCTTAAATACATAATTATTGCAGAATTTGTCAAACTTCTAAAGGACTCCAACTCATTGTGTGGTTGTAATCTACAGCTTGAAGGATGGAAGAACCTAAACTTTTGTATGTCAAATCTTCGCATCTTATTTTCCTAAAATTCAAACATAAGAGGTGTTACTAAAATCTTTCAAGCGTAAGAATGTAATTTTGTATATTTTTGTAAATTAATCTCATAAATAGGAAACAAATTAACCAAAAAGATGCATTATTTTTAGTATGTCATAAACCTAAATCAACTAGAATTCAAGAATATAAATTTAAATACCTGGAACATCAACTAACATTTAAAAAAACTAAAAACTGTAAAAGAAAAGAAGATTTACCTTGGTGGCGAGGTAAATTTGGGGCGAATCCCTAATCGAGAAGAATAATTCTTATCCCTTATCCTTTGTTGAGATAGTAATTCCTAAAATAAATTCAATATTATAGCCAAGTTTCGTTTCAACTTCTTTCTTGCATTATATTCCTCCATTCATATAAAGAAATTGGAAGAAGATATATGAAATATCAACTAAACATGTAAGAAAAGCTAAAATTCGCAAAAAGATAAAAGAGAATATTTACCTCGGTGAGAGGAGTAAGTTTGGAAGAATCCCTAATCGAGAAGAATAATCATTGTTCCTTATCCTCTATTGAGGTAGTAATCTCTAAAATAAACTCGATATTACGGCCCAAGTTTGTTTTCAACTTCTTTCTACTACACTAATATTCCTCCATTGATGTAAAAGGGATTGGAATAAAAAAATTTTTGATCAACAATCCCCAAGAATTTGATATATAAACTTATCTCTCACTTTTTTAAGATGAGAGGGGGTAAGGTCACAAAGAAGATGCGAGAGAGGGAGGAAAAGGAGGGAAATGAGTACTTTTAATGAAGTTATTAGAAAAGGCGTCAATTATTAGGATAAATAAGCGTATGTTGTTGGGATTTTTTAATTTTAATGAACAAACTGGATAAAAAAAAGAATAAAATATTGGAAAAAAGATAAATGATATTTTTAGATTGTGAGGTATGGCCAATTAGGAGGCCTAAGTCTCAGCATATAGATATATATATAGATTTCTTTCTCAAAAAATCGGGAAAATGGCATAAACAAGGCAATCAAATATTTTTAGATGAGAAGTATTTGGATTTTTACATGTACAAACCTCTTGTAGAATTTTTCCTCAATTAAATTGGGTAGGACACCTATTTAGAACATAGGTTACTGAAACAACCACGCCAACATAGGTTGAACAAAAGAAAGCGACTTACGCCCAAAAAACATTTAGAATATTTTTTGAATACATCATAGATCTCACTAAGTCCATCATTGTTCTATTTTTTAAGCCACACCATTTTATTGAGAAGTATATGTATTTATGAATTCATGCTTAATATGATACTTCTTCAAATAATCATCACAAACATGAAACTTAGTGCCTTTATCGGTTCTCGGTGTCTTGACAAAATATCCACTTTCTTTTTTCCAAATAAATTTTTAAACTTTTAAAAACATCACATCCGTCCGATTTATCTTTCAAAAAAATATACCCGATTTTTACTTGCTAAATTTATCAATAAAATTAATAAACTTACTACCTCCATTGGAACAAAATTCAATTGTGCACAAGTTTGAGTGGATTAACTCTAATGGTGCATTATCCCTCCAAATCTTACCTTTTTGAAACGGTTTTCTATACTTCTTTTCAGGAGATACAAGGCTCCGCTTTATATCGAGAAAAATTAATACAAGGCAAACCATTAATCAATTTCTTTCTTGCAAGAAATTCAAACTCCAAAGTGTAGATTCCACAACTAATATGTCGAGTTTGTGACACATTAGTACTTCTTTTCATGGAGTTTGCATGCCTTGAGCACTAATTTGCTCAAAACTAACTCTATTTTGCTAGATTTCGGGAAGCTGAATGAATAGAATTAACTAAAAGCTATATGAAGTTGAGCAAAGAAAGACGGTCATTTCAATAGAGTCCATACGAAACATCGGGTGATCTAGAGAACACCACCAGAGTGGTATTCAATTGGCCGATTCAAGAGATGGTGTCTTTCCAAAGGATGCTCTACCAATCAAGACGAATCAACCTACCAAAGTTTAGAAATGAGTTAATGGTTTAATTTGCGGGCCCTCTTCCAAAGATGGTCCATCCAACAAAAGACAGACGATGCCGCCCCAAATATCAAAAGGAAGGAAACCGGTTCAACGAGATGGACCATCTCTCTAAAAGACGGTCTATCTCTTGCACATGCAGGATCCTCCAAATTTAAATTGGGTTTTAAGGTCTTAATAGAAATAGTCTTTCTCATTCTTTATAAACGACAACGGGAATTAGAAGTAGATAGAGTTACTTAGAAGTAGTTTTTAGCTAGATTTCCATTCCGTTGTAATTGAAGTTGAAGATCAAGTTGCTCAATGTCCAGAGTTTTCTTCTCTCATCATTGATTTATGAGTAAGAATGTCTAATTACTTGCTTTTTTATTCTTCTTTTATAATGAGTAACTAAACCAAAATCTAGAGTTATGAACCCAATGGGTTTGAGAACCCTAATTATCTCAATTGGGTGAAATTAATTATGGGTTTTTAAGAATATTTGATTGGCTTAGGATTTGTATGTGTGATTCGTGAAATCATTCAATCATTCTTGATTGCCTTTATTGTGCTTGAAATTATTGAAAGAGACACATTCGTTGCCTATGTTGATTGCTTGCATATTCATCACTCGCCCATTCTCAATTTCCCTCCTGAGTGATTTAAGGAGATCAACCCAAATTTGAGGACACTTCCTAGTTTTTCTCAATATTGATGTAATCCTTAAGCATTTATGTTTTTAGTTATGGATTATAATCTCTCCTTTACCCTAACATGAATAGAATCTTAACTCACGTTTCATATTTGAGTTACCATCGAAAACTCATTATCTCATAAAATCTTACTCATTACCACATAATATATATCATTATTATTTACCAAATAGATTCATCTTTCTCTCACATTCTGGAAACTGGGTTAGCTTTTCCAATTTCATAATCACGTCATTCAAAGTTATAACGATATCATAAACTTAATCAATTAATATCTTTACAATCAATCGTACATTAATGACACACACAACGATATCATAAACTTAATCAATCAATATCTTTACAATCAATCGTACATTAATGGTACACACATATAGGATATACTAATCATAGTCTAACACAAGGTAAGTTCATAACCTACCGGGCGCCAAGGGAGTTTGCTGTCAAAGAAAATTGCGGGGCTACGTTCCACCCTCGAATCTTGGTGTTCTTGCAAAGAATCATTGGGGAGGATGATAGAATCTATCTTTCTTGATCCACCTTCTTCTCTTCTTGGTTAGAACACCAAAAATTTTATCCTAGGATGTTTTAACAGCTAAACTCTATTAGATTACGAAGTAGATCTTAAGATATACTTAAACATGGAGTTAAATACCCAGCTCATTTGTAATGAAATTTCCGCTCTGGCCAGTCCCTTCTGACGAGGGAGATGCCATTTGTGGCGGTCCACCACCTAGGCCCACTAGATTTTAATTCATCCCATTTTAAATACATCAAATGATTAATCACTTAATCCGATAATATAACCCAGACTCGTAAAATTTTTAGTTTTCTCATATCATATCGTCAAGGTGTTGTACAGCCGTATGGGTCCTTACACCTGCCTTACAGGAGAATTTGTTGAATCCTTGTCTTGTTCTACTAGGGTAGTGAGTCTAAAGGAAATTCTTCTTTTTTTTTCCATTTGAATTTGTTGTACTACTAAGTTCTATTTTGTAATACTCGAAAGTTCTAAGACTAGATGACGGAAATGGAAATAAGTTCAACAGAAAATTTTGTAATTTTTCCTCGGAATGAATCGTGGTGAGAACTAACAGGACGTGGGGAGGAGACTAATGAGATGCTGAAGTTGGATTCTCGAAGCCACGAGTCACACCCGGGAGTTGTGGAGTGTGGATATGACTCGTGGTGAGGCACGGGAATGCTAGGGTTGGAAAGGACGGGTCGTGGTATGACTCATTGTGGAAAACAATGAGCCGTGATAGGTGGTCGTGGGTTGGAGGTTTTGTGTATGGATGAGTTTTCTGGTGATGTTACGACCCTTGTTAGGTAACCACAGTGGACAGTTTCGTAACCCATGAAAATCTAGAGAAGAGTATGAATTGAGGCTCGATGACAATGAAAGGTGTTACGGCCAGATGTTGACATGTAACGACTTGTAGCGTCACGTGATGTGATCTTTAGGAACCGGTCTTACGACTAGTGGTGAAAAGCGGGAGAGTGTGCGAGTCATCACTTCATGGTCGACTTGTGGTGAGTCGTGATGGCGCGGTGCCTATTTTTCATAATTTTCATTATGTATGTATATAAATCCTAAGTCCTAGGTCCTAAACTACATCATTTTATCCTTTTTGAAGAAGTGTATTAAGAGGATTTAACCTATTCTAATTCATTAAACTCCCATGCATATTGCAAGCTTAGAGGTTCCGTTGATGATCAAGCCTAGAATCCTCCAAATCTCTTGGGTTTTCAAAGTCAAGTTAAGAATCGGTTACCTAGGTATGTAGGGCCATAAATGAGAGTTTCTTTTCACTCTCATGCCCAAATTTCCCCTCAAGTTCATGCATTCTAGTCTTGATTCAAGGGTATGATCCTATTAGGTTTTTTTCCCAATTTCATTAAAATTCTCTATGATTTATTTATTGGTCAATTCCATTTATGTTTGAAGCATATTTTAAGATATATAGACATATTTATACTATTTTTCAGGCCCCACCTTGGGAGGCATGGTGACACCCTAGTGCCTGGCGAAGTGCAGACCAGCTGGTTGGCTTTGGTTCATCCACAGTGCATGCATATAACTTAATTCAAAATATGACTATGTCTCGGCTGTAAATATGGCCTACGGCATTCAGTACCTATAAAAAAAGATAGCTAACTACCAACAACACAATACTTGAGGGGGGGGATCCTATGCGTAGACAAGACCACCGTGTTGTTTTAGTTATTGCGAAATGAATCGAACGCTAAACTACGCTATAGCGGAAACAAGGCCGCTAACTAATAGCTAAAAAGGCCCCACACGGCCATCACACGAAATAAACGTACATAGGCCTACTGACCAACAAAAAAGCTAAATAGAAATTTATAGCACCGCAAGCCTCACAGAGTAGAATAATGGTCGAGATAGGGCCACGACCTACCCATAAAGCTGTACAACAAAAGAACCAACCTCTACTAACTTACCAACTCTAGGAGGAAAGGGTTTGAATAAGTAGTAACTCAGTGATGACTAGGAGGGTCACAGAACTACTCATCTATCACTTTTTCTTGACAAGTAATACGATTGATGAAGAAATTTGTATTACCTTATGCATAGATATATTTGCCCGTGCTTTTACTTGTTCGAGAATAAATTATGTGTGGTTGGATATGATTTTGTTATATATTTGTGAAATTAGCTAACGCATGTAATTAGATGTTTCAAGACTAAAGTGATGGATTTGGGTGTGAGATGTTTGGAATGAAGTTGAAGAAGAAGGAATGCATTAAGCAAGATTAAAGAAAAAAAAATATATAGTGCACTACAACGACGGGCGTAGCCCGGCGGCGCGAGGCACCGGAGCCATTGGCACTACGAGGCCGCACGTGGCAGCAGCAAGTTAGGCGTTACAAGACCGTGTGACGCATAGCAGGATTGGTGCATGGCTAGGCACGAGGCACCCGATCTTCGCATGCAATGGCGGGCGCGCGGCAGCCCCTTCTCTGCGCATTGGCACGCATGGGCGGCCTCTGCCCGCACGATGGGCGTGTGGCCACATTGGAGCGCAACGGTGGTAGGGGCAGTAATGGTAAGGCTTGTTCAATGACCAAAAATGGATCTCCTACTTCAACTAGGAAAAGGCGCAAGTCCCAAGTCAAATTCATCAAGGAACAAGGAAAGCAAATATGAACTACTATAAATACCCTT
Source organism: Datura stramonium (assembly GCA_018107945.1). NCBI lineage: Eukaryota > Viridiplantae > Streptophyta > Magnoliopsida > Solanales > Solanaceae > Datura > Datura stramonium. The sequence continues at coordinate 101,809 of JACEIK010004512.1, forward strand.
TTATTTTTATGTAATTAAAAATTTCAAGTCTTACAGAAGTTTTCAATTTTACAATATGTTTTAGAAGACATACTTCAAGACACGATTGTAAAGTTGTTCTTCCGAATTTTTGCATTAATCAAGTGAAGGTTCTTCCTATCATCGTTGTAAGTATTAATTTTGGTTTTTAATTTTTGACCTTTTTTTTCTTCAACAAATTATTCAAAAGATTCTGCAACTAGGGTTGTGGGAACCATGGTGAATTAACAAACTAGAGGTTTTGCATGAAGTGATTCTAAACCAATACTAAACGCTTGTATTATATTCTCTTCATGCTTAAATGTTTCTTAACGGTCTTAACGTTAGGTTTGCATGCACAATTCTTTACTTGCTTGAGCCTAGTGAGGTAGAGATTATGAAAAGAGAATTACAACAAAGCCTTGATTTTTATGATCATTGTATTAACTTGAGTTGTGGTCACAGGATAGTTAAATTTGGAACAAATTGTTAAATTGAAATCGCTCATAAGACCTGACCCGGTGATTGAGTATAGTTATCCAATAGGGACGAACTTGTCGTTTGGATGAAACACATGTTATCGATTCTACAAGTAATGTATTGGAATAGATCACTAGGTAAAACCCAAAGTAGTTAAGATCCATGGGAAACACTTACCATAGTTAATTACATTAATTCGGAAACAACCTTCAATTTCTCAACAATATTTCTTGTTACTTTTACAAATTCCCCCCTCTTAGGAAATAATTAGCTTGAAAAGCTTAAGCACTAGCGTTTTTCTACATCTTTTCATATTCCTTTGTGGATCGACCCCAACCTCTAGTTGGTTTCTCTATTGACAACGTCTGCTTCATACTTCGTAAGGAGGTATGGTTTGAGCGTTATCGAAGGCGGGTGTAGTGGCGGGAATATGGTTTAGGATAGATTAATTGCTTGTGTTTAACTTTTTAGTCTTTATTCCTATTTTCTTTTATTTTCTGATGTCACAAGTTAGCGTGGTAAAACAAGCGGCCAAGATGTGTACAGTCTCAACATGTATCTTGATGAAGTCGAGTAATCAAGATACGTATTAGATCACCCATGATATTAATCAGTGCTACTTGGGAGGAAGCTTCAAGATAAAGTTTTCATTTGGATGTGTTTGTTCAAATTATTGTAGGTGATAGGTCATGACTTTCAACAAAAATTGAGCTTAAATAGTGGAAAAGGGGAGTAAAACAGTCGAGCATGTGCCTGAGCCATCGCTCAGGCCAAGCTGACATGAGGCTTGGCACAAGAGTGCGGGCACAAGTGCCGCAAAGCACAGCGCAACACGCAGGCAGCCAAAGTACAACCTTCTGCAGGTGTTGGCGCATTCGGGTGTGCGCCGCGCGCATATGTTAGCGCATCGGGCGCCTCGCACAACACATCTGGAACTCGGCACCACGTGCAGCCTGTGCGGGCGAAAAATATTTTAGAGCAAAATGTATTTCCCTTTGAAGAGCATTTTAAAGGCCTAGACCTAAATTTCAGCTCATTTTAATAAGAGCCACGCCACACCCCTCATATTTCCCAACCAAACTCTCTCAAAAATTCATTTATTCATGCAAGTCTCAATTTTTTTTAACAAATCACTAAAGTATATCATTTTCTTGTAAAACCTCCTGACGACACCAAAACTAAGCAAAGGGAAAAGTTGGCTTCTTCAAGCCATGGGTCAAAAAAAAGAGCAAGGAGGCGTAGTCAAGAGGAGCATGAAGATGTGGGTATTGCACCACCACCATTGAGGCGATACCATGGTCTCGTTGGGTCACGGAGAAGGAAGGCAAAAAATTGTTCAGGAACATAAGGAATCTAAATACTCACATGATATGTTTATTGATAGAAATTGCTTGTCCTTATTTTCCACGACATGGAAAATAGGATACTTTCATATAGTCTTGGTTTTATATTTAATGCGTCGGGTGACGTAATTTTGAATATGGTGAGAGAATTCCTTGAAAATTGGATGCTAAAGAAAGGTGAACCAAGTTAAAATAAGGGGTCAAATTATTGAGTTTGAATCTAAAGCTTTGAATAGATTGCTTAGGACACCTAATGTTGACCTGACCCTTTGTTGACATGGTGAAAAAACCTCATTAGGAATATTAGACATACTCTATGTGGCCCTAACTCACATTTGCACGGTGGACTCACCACCAACAACTTGAATAATATGTTTGCTTCCTGTGCTGAGCAAAAGTAGAGGCATGAGTTTGGTTTAAAATAGTATATGCTTGTTTGTGCTAGAAAACATATAACCTAGGCTAGAGAAGAGTGTGTCTTGTATATGTTCTAATAGTTGGAATGCCAATTAATGTGGGGGTGCTCATTAAAAATGTGTTGGAAAGAGAAAGAGGTTAAGGGCAAAAACTTGGTTGGGGTCTCTTGTCCAGATTTTTTTGGAGGCACGACATTGAGGAGGAGCGTTATAGACCTTGCTTATGATCTACAGGGGAGTTGATGTGACAAAAACAAAAGGAGCCGAGGGGTACAATGGTCAGTCCTTACTATCAATGAGCCCAATGCGCGAATTGACAAAATGTTGAGCCTTTATGCAGGTATGCAAAATGTCTCCGTTGAGGATGAATGGTGAGGCCCGGAGCGAGATACAACGGCAACATAGACTACCCTCTAGAGAGCACTCACTAGCCCTTTACGAGAGTTGGGGCGGATACGAGGCCTCTTGATGATGATGTTTCCACGGGTGAGGATGGCAGAGTAGACTTGGATATAGAGTCTAGTGATGATGATGAGGAAGATTTTGAGATCAGGGAAAGTACACTTACCCCAAAGATGATGAAGGAGTAGAAGGCCAGGTTCTTCTTGCACTCTATTGCTTTATGCTTATTTGTTTTAGCACTAGGGACGAGTGTAACTAATTAGAGTATAGGGTAGGAGAAGTGAAATTCATATTACCATGCATTCTTAATTGTTAAATTTGCAGTAGACTGATTTTTTAGGTTGTGTTATGTGCATGTGTTGGTTTAGTAGTTTTTTTGTTTTATTTTATTTTGAGTTCCTCAGATTTTTATTTTTGGTACTTTTAACGATTTGGATGGTCCTTAGAGGCGATTAGAGAGTCTAAATTTTTTCTTATTTTATTCATTGATTCGCTGACTTTGCGGAGTAGTGGATGGATGAAGACCATCTTAAAGGTAATTAGTCCATTAGAAAAGAACAAGAACTTGGACCTTCTGAATGCTAGGTGCTTCACTTTAGGCATCATTGAGACTTTATTAAATTCATTAAAAAATTCATGAGTAGAAATAACACTTAGTCTTTTGGAAATTGATTTATATGCTTGAAAAAAATGGGCTTAATTATTTTATGCATGCAATATGAATATATGTGTTTATGTGATCTTGATTTCCATTATTAAACCATTTTGTGCCAATGTGTGAGGAATTTTTTAATATACTCCATGCTTGTAAATTGTTGTCTACTCTTGCCAGAGTGTTTGTGCAAACGGCTAAGAATGACCAATTTAGGAAGTGATATAGGCATTTCTTTGGTAGTCTTATTTTTATCCCATTTTACCTACCTTTATGTAATTGTCCTAGTTAGCCATCTTGAGCCTCAGCCTATTCTTTATATAGCCATATTACAAGATTAATCCCATTTTGTTCTACTAGGTTGTATTTGATCAAAATGACTCCTAGGAGCACTAAGCACGTAAATCTTGCATGAAAGGGAGTTAGATTGGAAGTGAAGGAAAAGCTAAAAAGTGTGGTGAATTAGAAGAAAAGAAAAATGTGAAATTTTGTAAACTAAGGAGGGTGATTGTTAGTGGGAAAACAAAAAAGAAGAAGAGCTGTGAAAAATTAAGATGAAAATATGTGTGAATGAGCTCAATGATTAAAAGAAAATTTTCCACTAATGCCTAAGTTGAAAATTAAAAAATAAAGGTATAAGGAGAAAATTTGAAAATTGAAGAAAGTGCTAAAAATTAAAGTGTTGTGAAGTATTAAAGTACTTAGGGAGCTTCGTCACTATCTTGGCCAAATAGTCCCTACCCATCCTTAGCCTACATTACAGCCAAATTTAAGTCCTAATTGATCCTTAGTTCAAATTCCTATGTGTAAGTGTGCACTAGGAAAGCCTATGGGTCGTCTTTTGCATGTATGTTGAGTTCTTTGGGAGAGTGAGCGGATTTTGTTATATTCATGCCCAAGTTAAATTGTTTTATAACTTATGTGTGAAAGGGCATCTCTCCAAATTGTGAGGGGCACAATGATAAGACTTTGATAAATTTTGATTGCTAAATTTCATAATTCATGTTTGGCTAAAATATTTCTTATTGAGTTAGTTTTCAAAAGCTAAGTGACTTCGAACTTTGACATTTTAATGTTGAACGTATTCATGGTGAGTTGTTTAAGCTTCATTGATTTGTCTCATGACCTAAGTGTATGAACCTGTCCATAGGAGGAATTTTGTGCTTAAATGTGAAGGGAAGCAATAGATTGTTCAAGGATGAACAATAGTTTAAGTGTGGGGTGAAGATGAAGGGCATATTTATGCACTTCACTTGAACCCATATTTTTCCGTACTTTACTATGTTTGAGAATAAATTATATGTGATTGCATGTGTTTTTGTTATATATTTTGAAATTAGCTAACACATGTGATTAGATGTTTTCAGGGCTAAAAGTGATGGATTTGGGTGTATTGAGACATTTGGAATGAGATTTGAAGAAAGGAATGCATTAAGAATGGTTAAAAGAAAAAATAAATCACTACCTTCCCGTGTGACAGCGGCCTTGAGGGCGCCGGAGCCATTGGTGCTACAAGTACGCGTGAGTAAGCAGCAAAGCGGCACGACAAGACTTGGCGTGAGGATTAGCGCATGGCAGTGCGAGCACCCGATCTTCCCACGCAATATCATGCGTGCGTAAGCCACCACCTATGCATTGGCACGCGCGAGAAGCGCCTCTCCCATGTGATGGCGTGCGATGCGGCCTTTGGAAGATGCAGCGGTGGCGGGGACGACGTGACAAGGCTTGTTCAACGACCAAATGGTTTCCTACTTCAACTAGGAAAAGGCGCAAAATCCAAGTCAAATTCATCAAGGAACAACGAAAGCAAAAATCATTATTAAATAACCTTTTATTTTTATGTAATTAAAATGTTTCGTCTTACAAGAATTTTCAATTTTACAATAAGTTTTGAAGACAGCACTTTGAGACATGATTGTAAAGTTGTTCTTTCAAATTCTTTGCATTAATCTAGTGAAGACTCTTTCCTATCATCGTTGTAAAGTATTAATTCATTCTTTTGTTTATGAATACTATTAATTTACTTATAAGCATGATAGGCTAAAACTACCACAACTAGGATTGTAGAACCATGGTGAATTAACAAACTAGGGTTTGTACGGCGTGATTCTAAACCAATACTAAATGCTTGTATTGTATTCTTTTCATATTTAAACATTTCTTAATGGTGCAATGTTAGGACATGCAGAATTCTTTACTTGCTTGAGCCTAGATGAGGCAATTGGAAAAGAGAATTATAACAAAGCCTTAATTTTATGATCATTGTATTAACTTGAGGTGTGGCACACGATAGTTAAATTTAGAACAAGTTGATAACGGTTAAATTGAAATCGCTTCGTGAGACCTCACCCTATGATTGAGTATACTTATCCAATAGGGACGAATCGGTCGTTTTGATAAATATATGCAGTAGTTCTACGAGTAAAGAATTAGGATAGATCACTAGTTTAAAACCCAAAGTAGTTAAGAATCCATGGGAAACACCCTAGTTAAGTTGCATTAATTTGGAAACAACCTTCAATTTCTCAACAATATTTCTTGTTACTTTTACAAATTCCCCCCTCTTAGGAAATAATTAACTAAAAAGCTTAAGGACTAGCATTTCTCTACATCCTTCCATATTCCTTGTGGTATCGTCCCCAGCCTCCTAGTTAGGTTCTTTATTGAAAACATCCGCTTCATAGTTCATAAGGAGGTGTGGTTTGAGCATTATCAGCAGCGCCTCAAGGATGACATCGGTACATGTGCCGAATATGTAAGACGGTAGAATAATGGCGGCGAAAATTTGGTAAAACTAAAGTAATCAAAGAGAGAGAGAGTAAGAATTTAGCACGAGAGTAACCTCCACAGTCTAAATATATAACTAACAAGTTTATATATACAAACAAGAACTTTATAAGACATAGCTGGCACGGAAGGTACAAACTTAACCGCGAATAACCCTACACGAGCCCCCATAAGCCCGACTAGTACAAACAATATCCATTCACTGCTATCACACTACTAATGGTTGTAAGCATGCTATAACCTACTGAATACTCATTTTTGAAGCCGAACCTGAGCACGATAGGCTCCACATGGTTAATGTTTATTATTCTGGACTATACAGCCGGACCCCAGGAGCCTTGGCTCGGAGGTGGAGTCATATTAGGCAATTGTGTAGCTGGGTATGGCCCTCACAACCTCTTATGCGGGTAGCTCAGATGGCTCTCATGGCCTCAATAGATAGAACTCATTATGGCCCTCACGGCTTCAATCGATAGGACTCCATATGGCCCTCGCGACCTCAATCGATAGAACTAAACATGGCTCTACGCGGCCTCAATATGATAGAACTCAATATGGACCTCACGACCTCCAACATGATAAAAGTCACTATCTCCCTCACGGACTCACCTTTGGTCCCTTCGGACACTAAGCACTCGAGGTAAACATGATTTTTATAGGAAACAACATTCCAACACCGAATATCATATACAACAATCGAACTAGCTAGGGTTAACTCTCTTGAGGTTTCTATATCGTTGTTATCGTCTACATTCAATTCATAATGGCTGACTCTAATAGGTTACTCACGAAACACTATAGACACACAAGTTGTACTAACTGGGAACGTAACTTCTTTGGAAGTATAAGCCTTACATACCTCGTGCACGAGATTTCATTTAGCTGGCGAGTCTCGGCAATCGGTGGTTCTATCTAATTGAAGCCCTAATACTAGGAGAATAGGGCTGTTCAATACTAAACTCACAAAAAGGATAATTTTTAACAATAGTAACTATAATTCAACTCTTAATAATTCGGTGAAAACTATAATTTCGAGAGCTTAGAAGGAAGAAATACTCACCTGAGGCCCTTGGCCTTTTAGGTATCAATTTGAAATAATTTTGAAAATTTTTATCCGGCGAGCTCGATTTGCAGTAATTTTTGGGGAAAATAACTCCATTAATCACCGTAGGCCTAGAACTTGTACTCGAAGTTAATTTAAGTTTGAACGGTGTTTGGTAGGGTAATCGAACAAAAATATGAAAAGTGCATGTATTCTCTATTTTAGCGGTGGGTATATAAGTTAAAATGACCCCATTTGAACTAAGGAGGTTATATAGTTGGGCGTTGGCGGGTGTGCGGTGCCACCCTTATCACGTCTTTGCTTTAGGGCGCGATGCGCCACTTCCTATGCTAGGGCAGGTTGCGTGACGCGGCGCCTAGTGTCTTAGGGCCCTTAGCTTCACTCGTCCAGTCCGTTTTATGACGCACTCATGTCTCCCCTCCCGAGACTTATCCCGAGGTGTTTCATATGTCAAAATTCTCTATGTACATGCACACGACGATCATACTATGGAGACTTATAGGGTCTAACATCCCCCTTAGGAACATTTGTCCTCGGAGAATGTCATTTTAGGCTTAAAGGAGTTAACTCTTGACTAACATTTACAAATTTTGGCGAGTCTCTACGTAATGTGGACCATCCGAGCTTACAGCGTAGAAAAGTCCAGCATTGGCATCTCACGAGCGTTATAAACAACTATTTCACTAGAGGTAGATAACTGGCGCGTGCGATAACGCCGTAGTAAAATGACAGCGAGACTAATAGTATCACCTTAGCTGGCTATGTCTGAGATCAATCCTAGAACGGTGAGGATATCTAGATTTCACGTCGTCCTCGGCTCGAGTCATCTCTTCTTTGTTTTTGTTCCTCCACAACACTTTAACGGAGGCTACATCCTTAGTTCTCGGTTTGTGGACTGTCTATCTAATATTACCATGGAATCTCCTCATGAGCTAACTCCTCATTAACTTGGACGTCCTCAAGCGCACTGACTGGGACGGGTCCCCTATACACTTTCGCAACATGGATCGTGAAATGCAGGTGAACCCAGGACTCTAATTCTGATGGAAACTCTAATTCATATGCCACTCGAAGCTATCCTTCGGATGATTCGATACGGCCCCGTGAACCTTAGGCTAAGCTTGCCTTTCTTGCCAAACCTCATCACGCCCTTCATCGAGACACTTTAAGGAATACCCCGAGTCATCTACATTAAACTCCAAGTCTCTACGTCGCACGGAGTAGGACTTAAGCGACAAATTTGCATCATTAACCGCTCTCCCGATAAGTTTCACTTTTCTCTTTATTTTGATGAATCGTATAAATTGAGCTAACTCTGCCCTCTCCTACCTCAAATCATCTTATGGGGGACCTATATTTCCGCCCATATAATGCCTCATAAGGCACCATTGGAATTGCGAGAATGATAAACGTATTACATGCAAATTCAATAAGGGGTAAGTGCTCATCCCATCTTCCTCCAAAATCTATCACACACGCCTATAACATATCCTCGAGCGTACGAATGGTGCCTTCCCGGCTGACCGTCTGTCGAGGATGGAAAACTATACCAGGATAACTTTTGTGTCCCTAAAACTTTTTGAAATGATTGCCAAAATCTAGCTATAAACTATTCCCCCTGTCTAAGATGATTGATGTTGGGACTCCGTGTAATCGGACTACCTCTGGTGCATCTCGGCGTAATCTTCGACTAAGAATGTAGTTCGGGGAAAAGAAGTGAGATGATTTCGTTAATCTATCAACAATCACCCAATAAAGTGATTTACATCTTGTACGGGGTAGTCTGTCTAAAGTCCATATTAAACGCATCCCATTTAAACATATGTATAGCCATTTCTGAGTTAGTGCGAACTTCGATGTTCGGCCTTTACCTATTGACGAATTAGGACCTTTGTGCTACAAATACGGCTATATATTTCTTCATTCTCGGCCACGATTATATCTCTTTTATGTCATAGTACATCTTCATCGAACCCGGTGAAGAGAGTAACGAGTAGTGTAACTGCATATGTCTGGCTGATGGACCCTTTGCTACATTTGGAACGTAGAAGGCCCCACCCTCTGTACCTCAAAACCCCATCTCTAGTTACCTCAGAAAGTGATAGTTCACGCTGAATTTTATCTCTAATTTGTGCTAGATGAGGATCTTCATACTGCACTCTTTTACCTCTACCACCGGGGACAATGCTATTGTATTTTGAATTATAGCCCCATTATTCTCTGAATCCACTATTTGGGAACTACTATCTTGGCTAGCTGTAATTCTCGAAGCCATTTCTCGTTGTTACAGTCTCGAGATGTGCCATTGCCCATGGTACGGCAGTGCAGGGCATTTGTGACAATATTGACCTTTTAAAGGTGATATAAGATAATTACGTCCGATCTTTCAACAATTCCATCCAACGACGTTGTCATAAATTCGACTCTTTGCGCAGATATCTTTTGGAGGCTTTTATGATCGTGAAAATATCCACATGTACACCATACAAGTAATGCCTCCATCTTTTGGGCCGAACCCTTGAGGCTAACTCAAGTCATGGGTGGGATAGTTCTTTTCATTTTCCTCAATTTCCTTTAAGCATACGTAGTTACCTTCCCATGTTGCATGAAAACACACTGACCCAACGCACAGAAGCGTCGCGGACACGGCGTAACCCTGCGAGCCTTTTGGCAAAGCTAACACTAGTGCCAATGTCAATTTGTTTTCAATTCTGGAAACTCTACTCATGGGCCTCAGTCCAATGAAATTTGGCTGTTTTTTGGGTTAACTTGGTCAATGGTGCTGATAAGGTAGAAATCCTTCCATAAACCTTGTAATATCCAAGCTAATCTAGGAAGCTGTGAACCTCCATTGGAGTTGTAGGCCTAGGCCATGTTTTACTACCTCAATTTTAGAGAATATAACTTTGAATACCGGCCTACGATACAATGTGGCCTAGAAGCTACAGAATTTAACCAGAACTCACATTTGAAAACTTTGCATATAGGCGACGGTCTGCGAGGATGCAGTATTATTCTTAAATGATCTTTGTATTTCACTTCGAGGCGGGGAGTATGCCGAATATCATTAATGAATACTATCACAAACAATTCTAAATATGGCTTGAAGATATTGTTCATCAAATCCATGAACACTACTAGGGCATTTGTCAACTCGAAGAGGACTGACTAGGAAATCAAAGTGACCGTACACAGTCTACAAAGTTGTCTTCGAATATCTTTCTCACCGAACTCGAACACAGGTGGTACTCGGATTTCAAGTTGATTTAAGAAAAATAATGTTTCTCTCCTTGCAGCTAATCAAACAAGTCACTAATCCTGGAAAGTGGGTATTTTATTCTTAATAGTAGCTTTATCAAGCATCGATGAATCTATACATATGTGGAGGGAGCCATCTTTCTTTCTACATAAGCAGTAGCGCACCCCATGGTGATGTACTCGACCTTATAAAGCACTTATCTAGCGAGATCTTTTCGGTTGTTTTTCTATTCTCTTAATTCAGAAGGAGCCATTCATGGAGGGATAGATATAGGTTGAGTATCGGTAGCAAGTCTATAGATAAATCTATTTCCCGCTGCGGGGAATGCAGGAAAGTTCTGCGAAACACATCGGGAACTCATTAACCACTAGAATAGGCAGGAGAGTGGGAATTCTTCTTGCATATCTCGGACCCCTAACAATATGGTAGATACACACCCCTTGCTATCAACCTTTTTCCCGAAGATAGGATATAAACTTACCTTTTTTCATAGTTGTATTATCCCTTCACTGCGTACTACTTCCTTGGCAAGTGAGAAATCGGACAGTGCAGTCCCGACACTCTAGGTGGCGTAACATATGGTGCCAACCAATCCATACCTAGGCTCCACATCAAAATCGATCATTTCTAGTTCTACTAGATCTGCTAAGGTCATGACCAACAATATCGCATGCAACCCCAATAAGAATTCTTTTTGTAATAATAAAGTCCACTTGACGGGTTTAGACACTAAAAGGTCGCTGAGAAGTGCAGGTATATCAAACTTTGGGGCCACTATGGGTAACATACAACAAAGTGGAGCTCGAGTCTATTAAATCATAAATTGAATGAGAGCAAACATCTAATATACCTATCACAACATCAGTGACAACTGCGACTCCTGTCATCGATAGTGTCGTCGACCACTACACGAACTAGATGCCCACTTGGTCTACCTCGACCTCTGCCGGTGGAGTTGAGGTCTTCGCCTGCTGAAGGTTTCTTGGGTATATGAACCCATTACATTGACCTATTACCAAGTCTTTGGCCCTTACCAGTGTCTCTCATCATGTGTCCCTCCTATCCGTAGGAATAACAAGTGGTGGAACCATACCTACACCTTCTTAGATGTTACCTATAACCAAATCTTGCATCAGAGTCAGCACTAGTGCGAATACGGCCCCTCGTACGCTTGAGCAGCTCTCGTGAACTCTCACAGGACACATTGTCTCCGTGATCAGTCGTTGTCCTGTGATGCTTGGAATTGGGGCCTAGGTGGCCTACCTAATAAGCGAGGCTGGGCCCACCACGAAGTGCGCTTGAGAACCTACGGGCATGCGCGTTATGCGAGCTCCTCTATATTTTGAGCAAAGGTCTAAATCCGTGAGATATCCATATCCTCTATTGAGTGTGTTTATGTGCAAGACTCCACATATTCGGGGGCAAGTCCCATAATAAATCGGTGCACCACAGGCGGCACATAGTGTTGACAAGACGGGCACATATTTGGCTAAGGAGTCAAATCTCAATGCATACTTTCTAGCACTCATTCTTCCTATAGATATGCGCTCTACTACGCACATGGGACCTCTCAGGAAAAGCCAAAGTGATCTATGAAATCCTTAGAAGCTAGGCCATGTAGGTGGAGAGTGCATCTCTACCCTGGGGATCTCTCCCAACTCTCATACCACAAGGTTACACATCTCAAAATGAAATACGCTAACTTAGCGATTTTGTAGATGAGGCATGCATAACCAGATATTCTGCAGCAGTCTATGAAATTCAGGGTCCTCTCTCGATACGTCACTGTCAAACTACGGGACTCAGCTTAGAAACTCATGGACTCTTGAACTCTGGGCCCCTCGGTGGGCTCAACGGTGACCTGACCGATTGAGGTACATCCTTTGAAGCCATCATCTAAACCAACATATGTAATGCCCCACGAGCTCTGAATCGATGGCACAGGAATGGTTGGGGGTGATGTTTGTATATTTTACGCTATGCAGAGGCTTTGAGTGCGGTGGCGAGTGATGGGGAGATCGAGTGACGTCTCCCTATCGCCCTCGGATCGTCTTCGACTCCTAACGGGGGCTCCCTACTAGTGTCCTCTCCCGTTGCCACATCTAGATCTTGACTTATCGCGGTCCTTCGTGCATCTGGACATTCTTCTATGTAAATAAATAGGATAACATGAAGCAGGGAGTCACCTTTATGTGACATAGCTCTATAGCACGGCGGAAAAAGAGTAACCACTGTGCCTGCGTAGCCCCCTGTCTATAGAATATGTTTGCACAACACATCCATAGACAAGACTCTGGCCCCGGCCACGACATGGAGCTCACAGGATACGACTGCTCGATACCAAGTTTGTCATGCCCCCACCTTGGGAGGCATAGGCGGCACTAGTGCCATGCGGTCTGCACTAGCTGGTTGGCTGGTGCACTTGGTGCACGCCTATAAATTAATTCAAGAAAATGATGAGCTATATTTCAGCGCCAAATACATCCTCTAGCGAAACCAAGGCCACTGTAAAAGAAGGCATTACCTGACAACACAATAAGGGGATCTATGAAGTGACAAGACCACCCGTATTGTCTAGTTTAAGCTGGAGATAAATCAGGCAACTAAACTATGCTATGGCCAAGAAAAGGCAGCTAACTAATAACTAAACAAGGCCCTACACGGCCATCCCTGCAAGAAATAAACATACATAGGCCCCACACGGCCAGCAACAAAAACTAACTCTTGAAATCTATAGCTTGTAAGCCTCTAAGACTAGAGTAATAGTTGAGACGGGACCCCGACCTACCCATATTTGTACAACAAAGGAACCAACCTCTTCTATTACCAACCCGAAAGGTGAATAAGCTGTTAACTCCATTTGATGACTAGGAGGGTGGGGAACCGCGTCTATCACTTTTGCAAGCAAGTAATGCGGCGCCCCAAGGATGGGCGTCGATGCAATCTGTATCAATGTGTAAGTAGAATAATAACTAATTTGAAAATTACAGTAAATCTAAAGTAATCAAGAGAGAAAGAGAATAAGAATTTAACCTTAGTAACCTCACCATCTGAAATATCGGCTAACAAGTTTATATATACAAACAAAGAACCCTACTTAGGGCCCAGCAAGCACGGAATGTACAAATAACACGAGAATAACCTATTTGGGCCCCCATAAGCCACGACAAGTACAAAAAATATCCATTCTTTGTTATTAGAATACTAATGGTTGCTTAACCATACGTAACTCTGGAATACTCATTCTTTGAAGCTGAACTGAGCATTAGGCACTTGTAGGCTGTGTTTGTGTCGGAGTATCTAGACTATACAAGCTGGACCCAGGCAGCGGCAGCTCGACGGTGGGTCATAATGTAATTGTGTAGCTAGGTACGACCCTCCATGGCCTTGCTCTGAGGGTAGCTCAAGATGGCCCTCCGACCTCAATCATATAGAACTCTATGTCCCTCAAGTCCTCAATCGTGGGACTCCCATGGCCTCCTGACCTCGATCCAATAGAACTCAACATGGTCCTCACGGCCTCAAGCGATAGAACTCAATATGGCCTTGATGGCCTCATAGAACTCTCATGGCCCTCACGTCCTCACTCTGGTCCCTTTGGACACTATAATGCTCTGGTAAACGTGATTTTTATGAAACAACATTCCAACCCCAGATATTGTATACAATAATTGAACTGGCTAGGGTTAACACTGCGAGGTTTCTATATCGTCGTTATCATCTCTATTCAATTCCTGTGATTGAATCAATAGGTTTACTGCGAAACACTATAGACACACAAGTTGTACTAACTTTACAATGAACATAACTTGTTGGAAGGATAGCCTTACATACCTTGGTGTAGTTTTCATTTAGCGGTGAGTCTCCAGCGGCGGCCAGGTGGTTCTATCCAATTGCAGCACGATACTAGGAGAATGGAGCTAATTTAAATGCTAAACTCGACAAATATGATAACTTTTAATACCAAATATTGACTATACTTCACCTTATCGAAAGACGATCAACAACTCATAATTTCTCGAGATTTCAGATGGGAGAAGTGCTTACCTAATGTTTGTGACCGAGTAGGAATCAATTTGAAAAAATTCGACAGCTTTTACAGTGAACTCAGTTTCAGTGAATTTTGGAAAATAAATATGTAGTAATACTTTTCTCTGTAGGCCTAGAACTCGTTACCCAAAGTTAATTTAAGTTTGGACGGCTTTTGGTAGCGTAATCAGATGAAAATATGAAGAAAAGTGTGTGTATTCTCTATTTTAACCATGAATATAAGTTAAAATGACCCCATTTTAACTAAGGGAGGTTATATAGTTGGCGGTGGTCGGGGGTGTGAGTTGCACCTCCCATCCACTTGACCCTTTAGAACACAAATGCACCAGCACTGCGTATGTAAAGCCCCTTGGCTTCGGTGCGTCCCATGGTTTTATGGCCTCATGTGTTCCCTCAGAGCCTTCTCCTAGATTGTTTCATATGTCAGCATTCTCTATGTAAATTTGCACACGGCGATTGTACTATGGAGATTTGTGGGGTGTAACACTATTTTGATTGTTGTTCATGATTTTAAATTTCAAAAATTATGCTCAATTGTAAGTTTCATGAAAAGTCATAGTTTAGATTATGTTATGATGTTGATTCTCCTGGCCTAATTTATCGTTTTATGATTTATAATATGATTTCCCTCAGTACTCTTATGAATTTATGAATTTCAAATATAGTAATTTTCTTAAAAGCTTGTCACACATTCTTCATGATTTATGAGTTTTATAATTTTTGCCTACTCACGGGCCCTTATTCATGGCTAATCATGTTATTCATGTATAATCAAGTATGTATGATTTAACTAGCCATGAACTTCATGTATGATTTCATGATAAATATATGAACCCTTACGTGCATATTTTTGGGAGAAGTATCTAGCACCGGAGTAGGACCATATTTAGGTAAACTCCATAGTCTCGGCACTATGTGCCACCTAGGTATATATTCATGGCTAACCCTACGGGTTCCCTCTTAGTGATATCACACCATTTATGTTCCTTTCTTGGCAAGCTTGGGGCGTACTTTGCCCATGAGTAAGAAAGTTTGGGCATTATGTAAACTATATCATGATGGTGTCGGTAAGACGATCCTCCATTCCTTATATTTTACACACACGTAGTCAGCAATTATGATACTTTGGCTCGAGTTATATTTTACAAGGTTTTCTTATAAATTCTGATTATGACTAGTTTATGAATAGTTTTTGAAAACCTTGAGCCTAATGTTTATGTTATGATTATCACGTCATGTTTTGAAATGTCACACTTGTGAAATCTTATGTATTTTATTAGTCCATTTACTTACCTTGCGTACTCGGTACATTCAAATGCGAACGCATACTCTATGTTGTAACATTTCATGATACAGTTGCGAGAAATTAGACTCGGCCGTCGTTAGTCCTTCTTACGTATCGGTGGTTTTGGCTAGTGTTGGTAAGTCCTCAACTTGGGGACATTCAGTTTGTTTTTGTTTGTTATTTCGATTCTGAGACTTTTAGCCGAGCTAGTTGGGGGGGTGTTTTCTCCTGAGCTTATCGGTTATGTTAGAGGCTCTTGACCATTATATAGAATCTCAACTCATCGGTGTTCACTCGGTTTATGATTATTATGTACGTAGACTTCTCTTATTCATGTTTAGTTTAATAGTTTAATCGAATTTGCTCTTTAGCCACTATGTTCATGCAATGGATGAAGGCTTTAAGCCATTCATGGTTCTAGGTTCCCTGTCTTAGTCGGGACCTATGTAGGTGGCGACAAGCTTGGTATCGAGCAATGGTTCGGTGTGTTCTAGGGGTTTCAGAAAGCCACGTTATGTAGAGTCTTTTTCATGGGCATGAAGCGCCACACTTACGGGAGGCAGCTGCAAGACTTTTTAGGAAATTTTCCTTCTTTCATGATCTATGTCATGCGATAAAGTATCTCTCTATCCTTCTAAGTTGTGTTATACGCATTTTCGGGAAATCATGCCTCCATGTCGATGGAAGAAGGAACAAAAATAGAAATAGCCATGAAGATGGCAATAGGGATGAGCATCGGTAGGCCCTTGACAGATGAGTCCCTTGCTCGAGTAGGTCTCTCAGCGGAGTTTGGGAAGCATTTCAATTGTTAGCTCCGCTCGGGTCAACCGGCGACGGTGTATCATGTCCCTCGGCATGGGAATGCGGCGACAGCTCGGTGGGATTTCTCATGATGAATCCCCTCGGTTCCTTAGGTCGAGAGTGGATGAGGACCAGCCATGAGTTTCTAGAAGAGATATTGAAGATCACCCAAATTATGTGGGTGGCCAGCGGGAGAAAAAGCGCCGAACTTAGCTTCCTATCGAAATTTGAAGGGTTGCTTATATTTGGTACCATTAGTGGAGGGGACGGTAGAGAAGTGGCAGCGGTTCACGTGAGCTAAGAGGGACTAAAAAACGACAGCCTTCTTAGACTGATTCTTTCCTAGGGAGTTGAGGGAGGCAAAGGTGGCGGAGTTTGTCAACTTGAGGCAAAATGACATGGCTTGTCCAAGAGTACACCTTGGAGTTCACCCAACTTTCCAAGTATACTCATGGGATGGTTGCCGTCCCGAAACTGTATGAACAGTTATGTATGGGGCATTCGTTCGCTGGTCAAGAGTGTAAAAGCTGCAATATTGAGCAGTGGTCTTGATTTCTCCCGATTGGTGATATATGCCCGGATTAAGGCGGATCGGATAGAGGGGAAAGGGAGAGATGCCAAGGGGGCGGGGAAAGGAACCTTTGGATTTTTTCCCGGTGGTGCACATCGTCGCCCGAGTCCCACGAGAGGTCGCGGCCAGCACCATCATCGGCTAGTGTCTCATCAAGACCTCGGGGTGTCCGAAGGAGCGAGGTCGGAGTTCGGGGGAACGAGAGGGACACAGGTAGAGCGCACCTTCCCAAACAGCGGAAAATATGGTAAGAGCCACATAGGAGAGTGCCTAGTTGGATTAGATATATTGTCTTTGGGTGTGGGAAACTAGAGCACATGCTCGAGGTTCTCTTTTGGTTAGATAGGGTGATAACGAGAGGTCATTCCTAGACTACCAATTAAGCGCGGCTCCGGCGGCATTTCCTTCTCAACATGGTGCATCCACTAGTGCGAGTGGTGGAACGTCAAAAGCAGTTTTATGCCCTCTCATCACGTTAGGAGCGGAGTCTCTCTAAATGTAGTCAATTTGTTACATGTTATGAGTATTTCATCTTGATGTGTATACATTGTTTGATCCGAGGGCTACTTTATCTTTTTGACTCTTTAGGTTGTCATTAGTTTAGAGTTATTCCCAATATCTCTCGAACCCTTTTCAATCTCTACTCTAGTCGGGTGACTCAATTATAGATGTGGTGTCTGAGAATTTTCCTTGTCACATTCCTTCAAAAGTAGCCTCAACTATTCCGTAGAGTTAGACATTCACGTTGATGTTACCTTTGGTATGGATTAGTTGTATGCATGTTGTGCCTCGATTATAGAACTCGTGCGGTAGAGTTCAATTTTCCAGGTGAACGATCCTAGAATGGAAGGGTAGTTCGGTTATTTTCTAGCTGTTATGTTTCCTACCTTAAGGCGGAAAGATGAAGTTACGAGGATTGTGTTTACCACCTAATTTGGGTGAAGGATGCGGCATCCAAAACCGTGATTCTCCAGTCAGTTCAATAGTGTGTGAGTATGCGGAGGTTTCCGGATGATCCATCGGGAGTCTCTTTCGACGGAGATTGACTTTGGTATTGACCTTCTTACGTCATAACCTATATACATTCCTCATGCAGAATGGCTCCCACTTTCGACACAACCAGTTGAAGGAGAAGTTGAAGGATCATTCTAGATAAAGGGATTCATTAGACCTAGCAAGTCCATGTGGGTGCAGTTTCTCTTTGTTTGGAAAATGGGTCTCTTCGAATGTGCATTGACTATCGGTAGTTGAATAAGGTTACAATTAAGAACAGGTATCCCCCTAGAATTGTTGATGAATTTTTTGGACCAACTTCAAGGTGATAAGTGTTTCTCAGATAGATCTCAGAATCGGCTATCACCGGCTTAGAGTTAGAATTGAGTGACATTACGAAGACGGTTTCATGACTCGGTATGGTCCACACATGAGTTTGTACTTATGTCTTAGACTAACGAAATTCTCTGACTTTATGGATTTGATGAATAAATTGTAACACCCCAAAAGATTCTAAGATTAGACCCTAAATTAGATGAGTTCGTAGAAAACCGGTAGAGAGATCTCTCGGAAACGACTGGTGCCAACGAGTCGTGGGGTGCTCTAATGGTCCGTTAAGTGAGTTGTTGGAAGGATTAGAAAAAAATTCTATGTATGTTTGACACCAGGGGAGGATGGAATGATTCATTGTAGCGGGAACAAGGTTAATTGGATGGGCCGTGGTGGGATGGCAGGACACGGCTTCTGAGACAACGCGCCAAGTGACTGACACGTGGTTGCTATAATGAGTCATCTACTTGAGTCATTGGTTTTCGTTTTCAGTTTTGGTTTAGTGACAATTGACAAAGACCACAAGTCGTTAAGTGGAGTAACAATCTATTGTGTTGATCGTGGAAGGAAATCAAGGGTTGAACCGGTGGTGATGGTGGAAGGTATTGATAAGTCGTTGGATGAGGTGCTTGACTCATCCTTTTAGTAGATGGTTGAGGAAGTAGAAGTTGAGAAATTATTCTCCGGTGGGAAACGGATGGTCACCACGAGCCGCGGTAAGGACCCAGCAACTCCTGGTGAGGGTGGTGGTCACTAATGGGCAGATTTTAAGCTTTATCACGGGGTATTTCGGTAAAGTCTTATGCTCCCGGTTTCTAAATGATGCCATATTAGAAATTTCAAGGGTTTAATTAAAGGGATTTTCACTAGGCTCGCCCATTTTTTCCAACAAAAAACCATTTGTTAGTTTCTTCCCTTCGTCTCTCAAGCACAAGGGTCATCAAGGATTCCTTCCCGAGAGATGCAATTTTCAAGATCTGCTTGGGAGTTCTTTCTAATCGGATATGTGAGTTTTCAACAAGGACATCCTTTCATGCTAATGCCCCAAAATTGTATACTAAAACCCCAAATCTCTAGATTTCTAGAAAAGCATGTTCTAGGGTTTCGATTTATGGATGATTCCTTCTATGGATTCTAAGACCCTTTATGATTAACAGTCATGTATGCTTATGGAATTACTTTCAATATCTCGAATTATGTACTTGATATGAGAAATGCATGATTATAGAATTTTCACCATGAGATAGTCTAAAACTTCGAATGGGATTTCGTTAATTATTCACATGCTCTTATCATGAACTTGTATCCATGTCTAAAGTATATGAAGATCGTATGAATTCTCTTAAATGTAGGACATATGTTGTAAAGTATGTGTTGAAGCATGAACAGAACTTATGGGCTTTGATCGGTTTGAAGTATGTACATGTTTTTACAATGATTTTGGGTACATGTTAAAGTATGAATTTGACCTATGGATCTTACATGAATCTAGAGTATATGCCATATGTTATGATCATGAAGTTTAATTATTGTGGATATATTTAAGTATGATCTAATCCCTATAGTTGCTTCATGAATGTGGAATAAATAATTTAAAAAACGATGATTCGGGACTACGATGATGTGAGCTATGATGATAAAGCATGAGAATGATCCTTCAGACTTTTGGGCTTGTTGTTAGTAGAAATTAGCCTTAATAAATTCGAGTGTGATATTCGGTATGATATAAATAGTTGAATGCTCATGTCTCGATTAGGTAATGTAACTTAGACTAGATGAATGACGTCGGACTAGTGACACCTCCATGTTCTAGTATAGTCGAGGACTCTCCATGCGTGAGAACCCTTAGCGGTCAAGGACTCTATGTGAAATGTTTCCCTTAGTCGATCCAGAGACTCTTTATAGCGAAGAGAATATTTCCTTAGTCGAGTCAGAGACTCTCCATAACGAGAGAAGTGTCTCCCTTAGTCTATGATATTAGTTCAACTTAGTTTCATATAATTCCAGATTTTAGATAAAATTAGTTTAGTAAGATTCGACTCAATTATGTTAGATAGTCGATGCAGTATATGATATCGATTACAATTAGGTTCTCGGTATATATGTACAACACATGACCATATGCATAGAGTTTGATTATACTTGAGTAAATGTTTTTAAATAAAATCTTAATGCCAATATATATATTTATCTCGAGACGAGTTGCCATATTCCGGCTCGGTTATATACTAATGTATTGAGTTCTTTCTTCTTGTATACTTGCATGTTTGTTTACATCGCTTCACATATAATACATTTCATGTACTGACCATATACTTTATGTGCTATATCATCTCATGATATAGAATCATGTTTCAGAGACTCAACCATGTGGTTAGATACGCTCCATTCCCACCTCTGTTTGCTTTGGTGAGTCCTAAATCTCCCAGGACGTGATTTATGTTTTCTAATTCATTTTATGTTGCGGTTTTCAAAAATTAGGAGTTGGCGGGGCTTGTCCCAATAACTCATCGGTTAGAAGGCTTTTAGACTTGTAGCAAACGATTCAACTTTGTATCGAGTTTTATGAGATTTTTGTATTGGGTTTAAATTCGACTCTTTTTCGGTTAAGCTTAGCTCAATTATGATTTCGATAGTTGTTATTCGATAATGTTATGTTATGATTATGTCATGGGTTGACTTGGGGCCTCTCGGGGTTCCTTGTCCCGTGTCTCAATTCAAGCATATGTTCGAGTCAAGACAAACTTGGTATCAGAGCAATGGTTTAAAGTGTCCTAGGATTGTACAGGAAATCAGCGTTAAGTAGAATTTTTATGGGTGTGAAGCACACACTTATGACGAAGAGAGGCTACGGAGGCGTTTTAGGAATGTTCCCTTTTATTCCTTGATTCTTATCGTGCGTGATATGAAACTCTAACGGTTCCTCTCATCGTGCTTTACGCGCTTGCGAGATAATGCCTCCTAGACGACGAATGGAAGAAGAAATGGAAATGGCGCCAACAAGCCCCCACGAAGCCAGAGTGAATCCGATGGATAGACATATTTACTCATGTTGAGTTAGAAACCCTTCATATGTTGGCGCGAGCCTTGACATGAGATTACTCGGCATATATGATGGCTCGTGTTCCAAATAGAAGAAAAATCGTTATTTGTGATTTTTTTGGATGGAACAGCTATCTATAATTTATATAATCCTATTTAATGAGCAATATTTGCTTCTATATTCATGTTGAGTAAAAAAAGTTTGAGTAATAGACACAATCTTTTATTGCACCTTTAACGAGACTTCTTATCATTCAAAGGCGTGTAAATAATTGCTAGCTCATTAATAGAAATGTGATTCTGGCTTCTTGTTAGCAAAGTCATATAGATGATTAAAATATCTAAACTTTAAACAAAATTAGATGGAGTCTCTTCCAAAAATAAAACTCAACAAAAGCAACTATATATAAGAATTAGGATCTAAAAAAGAAATTTATCAAACTCACTAACTCGATATTGAAGGTTCGAAAAATCAGCTCGATAAAAAAAAGACATTTTTTTTAGAAAATCGACAAAATAGATGGATAAAGGACATAGAACTTTTACAAATCGACTGTAGAAGCCAAAAGGGAGAATAGAGGTGAACTGATAAAAATCTTTGAAAGTCATTATAGCTTTCTTCTTCTTCCTTTTTTCTTGCACTTTATAAGATCTTCTCTAATCTTTTTTCTCATGTATAGTCTTAGATTGGAGATTTTTGCTTTAGCTTTTACAAACCAAATTAACTCAATTTATGAGAGGTATAATGTAAGATTAAATAAAATGAAAGAAAGATTATTAACAAATTTCATTACACATTATTAACATATTTCAATACCTTGGTGAAATAATGAAAGCGATAAGAATTCTCTTATACTTTTAAATGTAAATTTGTTGAATAACTCTATGACCTCATGAATGTTGGTACGTAACTTGATCGGTAACATCTATAAAATTCAATATAATAAGAAAATTCAATCAAAAAAATGCTTGATTTTTGGTTAATTTTACTCTAAGAATGTTAGATACCAGCAAATTATATAAATATAGCATTGGCACAACTCAAGTAGGTTGAAGTATAGCCCAATGGAGATCTCATCTCCAAGAACTTAATTATACTAACAACATATATTTTTTTATAGGGATAAAAATGATACGAAAAGTACGCCACGCAATTTTCAATTTGCTAGAAGATTAAAAGAACTTTATAGCTTCTCCATTTGAAAAAACTATAGAAAATCCAAGATTTACTCAAGTTTAAGGTAATGAATCGATAGTGCTATTAGTCATAACTCAAGGGAACAACTTCAATGCGGAATACTAATTTTGGTTGGTCATTCGGAACCTCTTGAAAAGAGAAGAAACATAACAATTCGGTGACATGTTCATTTTGAGGTAAAGCATCTTATTGATATATGTAAATCTTTCTTCAACACAAATGTCGGCATCAAGTTATCTTGAATCCACATCAAGGAGTAAATCAAAATTAAGTTGCTAGTAAGAATTTAATGCAAATGTGTAGAGGAACTTGGTGACCAATGATATGAAAATATCAAGAGTTCACTCCGAATATTATTTTCAATAAAATATTATACGTATAGTTCCGCGTGATTTCTTTATAAGGAAGATTAGAACTTCTACATTGTATGTGTTTTGTTGTTCAACATCAAAGTTTAAGGACATGACATCTCACATCAAAATAACTGCGGTGACAAAGTTCATAGGTATTACTCTTTTTCTTCTTTTGTAAGTGCAATTGAAGACTAAATACACAAACACATAGAGAGTTACATAGAATATTTAGTATTTTTAGATAAATAAGTTTTCGAGAAATTAGAGGAAGAGACGAAATTTTTAGGATTAGTAAAAGTGGTTTTCGATTTTTAAAAATAGAGCAGTCCGAGGAAAAAATGACTTTTTTTTTTAACTATTTTGTTGCTTTTCTAATAAGAGGAAAAATAATTCTCTCATATAATGATGAGTGATAGATTCAATATAATACCATAAGTATTTGATTTCACAGTTCATTCCATTTTGTGTGACTAATCAAGAAAATAAGAGATGCAAGTGCGGAGAATGTTATAAATTTTTTATCATCCCATTAATGTATCAAAATGGAATGAAACCGTAAAATTTTTCGTTCTTACTCTTTTTTATTCATTTTTGAAAACAAAGGCGGCTCAAAGTTGTAACCAAAAGCTTTACTTGCTTATATATAAATTATTGGTGTTCTTAAATTTCAAAATTTTATTTTGATTTTCAAATTTAGGCCAACATTGGGCGAGTCTTGGGGTAACTATAAAGTTGTCGTCGTATGGCCAGGTTATAGGTTCAAGTTCTGAAACAACCTCTTGCAATAATGTAACGTAATATTGCATAAATAAGACTCAATTTGATCTAATCCTAGCTTGAACACACTTATAGAGGGTTTCAATGCCTTTATTCATTCTTTTCAAGGTTAAACCAAAAGGTCATGTGCTATATAATTACCAACAAATATTATATGGAATAAGATTATTAACCAAGTACGCCGGTCTTTTAATGATAGACAATAAAAATAATTATTATATTTATTATGAAAGTGATTGGTAAGTAGTGGCGGGTATGCGGTATCTCATTAGTTTTCGGGAGAGACTCATGTTCTTACCCTTAAAAGAAATCATAGAACTTATCCACGAACTTTGTTTTAAACATTTAATTATTCTAATTCTAAGTGCGTTGACAAAACTAAAAAAACCTCCCTCTTATTCTTAAATATGGTATTGTTAGGATTGTCTAAACTCCTAAAGGGGCTCCAACTCATTATGTGGTTGCGGAGTCTAGCGAGAAACGAAGCGCGGAAGAACTGAAACTTTGTATATCACGTCTTATTTTCCTAAAATTCCAACGAGAACATGTTACTAAAATCCTTCAAGTATAAGAATGTATTTTTTTGTATGTTGTTGAGAAAGATTAAATGAATCACAAATGGCGAAAATTAAATCAGGATGCATTTTTTAGTTATATAAAATAAACTTAAATCTTAGAAGGTCGAGAATATAAATTTAAAGATCATGAAACATCAAATAAATAATTTAAAGAAAAACTAAAAATCTCAAAAGAAAGAGAAGATTTACTTTGGTGGAGAGGAGTAAATTTGGGAATCCTAATCGAAGAATAATCATTGTCCCTTAGCTTATCCTCTATTGAGGTAATAATTCCTAAATTAAATTCAATATTACTGACCAAGTTCGTTTCATAGAATAAGATTGATAACCATGTTTGACTATCTTTAGGTGATAGACAATAAAACAATTATTATATTTATTATGAAAGTGGTTGGTAAGCATTAGCCGGCTTATGCAATATCTCATTAATTTTCAAGGATGAGACTCATATTCAACAAAGTGTAGAACTTATCATGAAACTATTTTAAGCATCTAATTATTCAAATTCTAAGTAACTTGACAAAACTCAAAAGAAACACTCCTTATTCATAAATACATAATTATAGTTGAGGCTTGCCCTAAACTTCTAAGGACACCAACTCATTGTGGTTCCGATCTATGGCTGAAGGTGGAAAAGGACCTAAAACATTTGTATGTCAAAACTTTGCGTCTTATTTTCCTAAAATTTCAACAGAAGAGGTGTTACTAAAATCCTTCAAGTGTAAGAATGTAATTTTTGTATATTTTGTTAATGATTAAACTAATCTCATAAATTGGAAATAAATTAACCAAAAGAAACTAAAAATCGCAAAAAGAGAAAGAAGAGTTTACTGTAGCGGCAAAGGTAAATTTGGCGGAATCCTTAATAGAAAGAATAATCCTTGTCTCTTATCCTCATTGAGGTAATAATTCCTAAATAAATTTAAATGTTACAGCCAGTTTCATTTCATGAATAAGATTGATAACCAAGTACGAATGTCTTCTGATGATAGACAATTAATAATTATTATATTTATTATGAAAGTAGTTGGTAAGTGATGACGGTAATAATATTTCATTAATTTTCAAGGGAGAGACTCATGTCTTATCTTTATAAAAAAAGTGTAGAAACACAAAATAGCATGTTTTATCTTAATTGCATAAAATGTAGCATTATTTATTTATTTTTGATGCAGTTAATATAAATCTTAGTGCTACATCAAAAATTCAAATCCTTAATTTTCTCCTATAATGGCACTATTTAATATCTAATTAACTAAACTTGCGCATTTAATGGAGAAAGTCTCTCTCCATTTTGATTTGGTTGTTTCGTTTTACCATATTTAGAGAAGTTTAGACAATTAATCCATATATGCAAAAACTTCAAAAAATCACAGATTTTATGGGAATTACTTTTTGAACCATCTGAGTGCGCGTGCATGTATGCGCTTAACTATCATTCAAGAATTGATACATTTATCTATGCATTACATGTATCAAAATTCATCTATCTAAATGAAACTTATGTGTTTCACTTTGAAAATATTGATACATCCTAAAATTAGATACACATTAAAAGAGTCTATATCATGCAAAATTCTATAACATTAGATGTTTTATAAATATTGACATTGTTATTATACATCGATAAACACGAGGATAATTTTCTAATTTATAATATTCAAGATACTAATAGATGGGCAACAAAGCAATAATGGACAAAGATTTTCTACATTGATACACAAAGTAATATGGGTAATTTACATTCGTGTATCCTTTGGAAACATTGATACGTACTAATAACAATTGGTACAAATATATTGATACACCTGAAAAATACATTAGTACATAACAATTCTAGAATTATAAAAAAAAGGGAAAAAACAAATACACAATCAAGAGTCTTCAATAGTAATTATAGCCGATTTCTTCTAGCCGGTGAAGAGAAGCTTCTCTATCGAGAAAGATTGTTAATCAATGGAGCTTCGATTTCTCTGACAATGGTAGATTTCTTCACCAAATAAGTTGAATCCTTTTGGCTTGCTCACAGAGATTACCGAATTTGTGAGTATTAGGGCTACATTTTTGTAAATCTAACAAGACTTCCATGATAGTTTTCTTCTTTCCTGCCTCAACCAAGATAAAGCCAAACTTTAAATATATTTTCATGCACGAGAGAGAGAGGGAGAAGGAAGCAATTAATCACGGCGAAGTGATAGAGAAAATCGAGGATGAAATTTTAGAGGAATTTGGGATGAGAATTTTGAGTGATTAAATGGAGAAAAAATGGATTAAATTGGAGAAAACGCATTAACTTGGAAAGAAAATATAGAAAATTTGATGCAATAAAAATTATTTTAAAAAAAGGTAATTCGCTATTTTGGTAATTATTTTGCTATTTTTGTAATTTATTAATAGATTTGCTAATTATTAGCAAATAACTAGTTAAGTTATGATTGTGTAATTTTCCTAAAAAGAATGTCAAAAAGATTTGTCTAGAAAGCGAAAATAAATAAATAATCTTTGAAATGTGAAAAGTTGTAACTTGTAAGGACATTAAAGATAATTTATGTTTAGATTTAAGGTTTACAAAATGTGAAGCATTAAAATAAGATTTCTAATTTAATATAATTATTAAAATCTAAAAAAAATAAAAAAAATAAAATATTTTAATTTCAATAGAGGCAAAACCATAATCCAACTTTAACTTTAAGGGCTTCCCACTTATATAGTAATATAATACTCCACACCGTTCCATTTTAATTGCTAGGTATACTAAAAATAGTTGTTTCAAAATACTTGCTAGTTTCAAAATTCAGGAATAAATTGAATATGTTTTCAATTCTATCTTTAGTACTTAAAGTCATACTAAAATGTGAAAAGAGTTATTATTGTATGTTTCAAAAAAATTAATAGGGTTATATTAGTCAAATTACCGCCCTATTAATTTTTTCTTAATAGATAATACAAATCTTATCCTAGCAATTAAAATGAAAACGAGAGGTATAGTTTATCTATGTTTCTATACATACATACATACATACACACACACACACACACATATATATATACATACATACATACATACATATATATATATACATACATACATATATATATATATATATATATATATATATATATATATATATATATATAAAATCAAGAATTCTATTTACCTTCTCTCTCTCTCTCTCTTTCTCTCTTTGCTTTTTTTTGTCTTTATTTATTTATTAACTATCTATTTACACACACACACACACACACTCATACTTTAAATTTATCTATGTTTATATTTTTATATAATTGTGGCATATAGTTCTTTGGCCAAATTCCTTTTAGGCTCTTTCACTACTTTTCGTGTTCTCATTACACTTATTCTAATTTTAATGACTAGTTTTGTACACATGTGTTGCATGTACATCCTATGCTTTACATAGAGTCGTTAGAGACACTATAGTTAGAACACTATACATATACATTAGTGAAGCACTTAGCGCTTCGCACGGTGTAAACTGTAAAATTAATATATAAGTGATATTGTTATAAATTTAATATACAAAATATTTTGTAAATTTATTCGAGATAAAATATATTAAATACACTTTAAGAGAAGTGTACCAAAATGTTTCATATACATGGAAAAAAATTAATCAAGAGTGTATGAAAGTTAATAGTTTTGATATATCAAATATTATCTTCTTAATGAGAGGCAAATTGAGAAAAATGTTTAATAAATGAGAATAAATACAAATTATATTAAATATGATGGATATAATTTTATAAAGAACAAAAATATGAGTACAACATGTTACAATTGAAGTGAAAAACAGGATGATTAATCTTATAATGATACTACACAGAAGGAAATAAATAATTATGCTGCGACTAAATAGTTGTCTCAAGTTAGTATAGAAATGAGGATTGTTCTGAAATTTCTTCCGTATGACCCAATTTTTTCTTTTCTCAATAGATTTACTGGAGTTTGGGGCTAAATTTACTCTAAGAAATTTTATAAATCTTAAATCCAAATTCTCCGACTACATCTTGTAGTATGATGCAACAATTAAAAAAATTGAATCATCTCAAGTTGACATAGAATGAATAAATAATTATATTTAAGAAGCCAAAAACTCAACTCATGAGTAATACAAACTGATTCATATATTTGGAGAGAGAAGATTTTATGTTAGAAGTTCAATGTTAAGTATCTAATTATTCTAATTCTAAGTACCTTGACAAAACTTAAAAGAAACACTCCTTATTTTTAAATACATAATTATTGTTAGGACTGTTCAAACTTCTAAAGGACACCAACTCATTGTGTGGTTGCAATCTAACAGAAACAGAAGGGTGGAAGGACCTGAAACATTTGTATGTAAAAATTTTGCGTCTTATTTTCATAAAATTTCAACAGAAGAAGTGTTACAAAAATCCTTCAAGTGTAAGAATGTATTTTTTGTATATTTTGTTAATTATTAAACTAACCTCATAAATTGGCAATAAATTAATCAAAAAAAATTAAAAGTCGCAAAAAGAGAAAAGAGAAGATTTACCTTGGTGGTGAGGAGTAAATTTGGGCAGAATCCCTAATCGAGAAGAATAATCCTTGTCTCTTATCCTCTATTGAGGTA